>JAGFNK010001118.1:0-14680 GCA_025769875.1 Russula earlei
GCCTAAGGCACGTCCACTTATAGTCGACTTAGCAGACAATAAAAGAGTAAAATAATCGAAGTGCTCTCTCCTGTGATAAATTATATTACCTAAGTAATGAAATAAGTAGAGCTTGAAAAATGCCAAAGAGGTTACTACTCATTCTGTCTGGCACAACCTTACCCTAGCTGGCTAAAAGTTGTGCTGGAATGAGTAGAATGTCCTCATTGAACCTTTTTGCTCGTGCTCTACTTATGTCATTACGTATGTAATATAATTTATTGTCACAACAGAGCCTACTCAGCGCTCCTCAGCGCTCAGCGCTCAGAATATTTAACCTTGACTTAAGCGGACTCAACTTATCCCCTCATTTCTATCGGACTCACACTCACAACTCACGCGATGAGCGCCAAGAATGGTCCTAGAGTCTATACTGGCAATCACGTCCTACTACCCGGATCTCAGGTGCCTCAACCAGCGACAGTTCTAATCTCCACCAAGTCCGGAAAGATAATCGACGTCCGTGAGGGTAGAGCGGACTGCGCGGACATCGTAGGTGACGACGAGGATCGCTGGGTAGACCTCGGCGACAAATATCTACTTCCTGGCCTTGTCGAGTAAGTCCTCAGTCGGTCAATCGACTCTTGACTCGTGTGCCGACGTGTGCCCTGTGCGGCGTGTACAGCGCACACGTGCACCTCAACGAACCCGGACGCACCGACTGGGAGGGCTTCTGGACGGGCACGCGCGCGGCGGCGTCTGGGGGCATCACCACCGTCGTGGACATGCCCCTCAACTCAATCCCACCGACGACCACGATCGGAAACCTTGCCGCCAAACGCAGTGCGGCGCACGCGCAGTGCTGGACAGACGTTGCATTCTGGGGCGGCGTCATCCCAGGCAATCAAGTACGCGACTTGATGCATGCTATCTGGCCAACGAGCGTGAAATTCGATTTGTTAGGACGAATTGGGTCCTTTGGTCGACGCCGGTGTCAAGGGATTCAAATGCTTCATGATCGAAAGCGGTGTCGATGTAGGTATCATGCATGTTTAAGCCGATTCCGTGGCGATTATCCAGGTAGGAATTCCCATGTGTCTCCAAAAGCGATCTTCGGCCGGCCATGTCCACGCTCAAGGTATGAGAAGGTCTACCTTTGTTTGCTCGCCCCAACTTGAACTGACAAGGACACAGAACTCGGGATCAGTGCTCTTGTTCCACGCAGAAGTAGATGACCATCCGTCGCCGATCGGCGACTCGGAAGTTCCAACGCTCTACAGCACCTTTCTAAAGTCGCGTCCAGAACGTTTCGAGGTCGACGCCATCTCGCGGATCGTCCGCCTGCAGGAGGAATATCCCACCCTCCGTTGTCACATCGTCCATCTCTCAGCGGCGCACGCCCTTCCGATCATCCGCAGCGCCAAGGCCGCCGGACACAAGCTCACCGTCGAGACGTGCTTCCACTACCTTTGCCTCGCGTCCGACTCGATCCCCGACGCGCGCCCCGAGTTCAAATGCTGCCCGCCGATCCGGGATGCCCCGAATCGCGAGGCGTTGTGGGCCGCCTTGCTCGACGGCACGATCGACTGCGTCGTCTCGGATCACAGCCCTTGCGTCGCGGAGCTGAAAGGGTTGGACGGAGGCGACATCATGGGCGCGTGGGGTGGCATAAGTACGCTCGGGATTGGGCTCAGTCTGTTGTGGACGGAGGGACGGAAACGTGGCGTGCCTATCGGGACGATGGTGGGATGGGTGAGTGAGAACACCGCGAACCATGCCGGCCTTGGGGATAGGAAGGGCAAGATCGCAGTGGGGTATGACGCCGACTTGGTGATTTGGGACCCGGACATGCGATATACTGTGAGGAGACCCCTTTTTTAAGATCATTGGATGACGATTGATTGTGATCAGGTCACGAAAGAAACGCTTCAGTTCAAGAACAAGCTGACACCATACGAAGGTATGGTGCTCTCCGGGCGAGTTGATCAGACGATACTTCGCGGGAGTCCAATCTATAATGGAATCTCAGATACGTTCTTTGAGTCGGAGCCGTCGGGAGTGCTTTTGTGAAGACTTTCAAGCAATGGTCCCCGTAGGGTTGCATTGGAGACAAAGGAGTCTTATTGTCAGTAAATAGTGGATGTTGTGCGATCTGTAGTATGGCCCAGGAAAGATATATTACAGGAAGAGGAGTACACATCAGAATCAGGTACATACGGTGGCTGGATAAGCGGGCGTACAGCACGACTCGCTACCTGCACATCTTCGAACCCTCCCCCGCAGACCATTTTGTCCTCTCCGTCACTTCTTTTTCCCTTTCTTCTTCATCACTCCTCCGGTCGAAGTAGCGGGTGCACCAGGCAAATTGGAACCCTGCAGGATGGGCGAGGCGGTCGCGGCTTGCGAAGAAGCCAAAAGGGTCGCCGGAGCCACGACTGGCGTGGCGGCGGGAGGCGGCTGACGAATGTTCATCATCTCCTGGATCAGAGAGCGATTGAGCGCCTCGAAGCGGCCAAGGAAGATGGACGAATGAGTTTTGAATTTAAGACACTTTTTAATTGGCGGAGGCGGCAGTCGGTCAAGGAGACATCGGGAAAGGGATGGGAGCCCACGCACTGTCACGTCGTCGGTGATCTTGAGGACCAGTTAACCCTCCAAAGATCTCCATTTTATGCTGTACCGGGTCTCCCGAGGCCGTCAGCTTTAAAGGTCGTTCGTTCGCACCCAGCCGTGGGTGTGGGTGGGGGGAGGGAACGATACCTGATACCGCGTGCCCAAATGGGCAGAAGTGCAATAAAGGGAAAGGCCGAGAATGGTAAATTTTCGAATCGTCTTGTAGTATTGGTATTGTAGCTACAGTCAACTCTCTCATAACCCATAGTGGTCCATGGATGCCCAAAACTATGGGTTATTACAGAGTATGGGTTTTGAGAGATGTGCATACAGAGACCCCAAATTCCATGTTCTAGCTTGTATATACAATCAGCTATGTTACTTTGATGTAAAATAATAAGTTATTGCTGTATCTCGCATCATTTGGGCCTGATCAAGGCAGGATCTGGCGACCAAAGCCTGCCAGAGCTGCTTCCAGCTGATCGGGCAAATGGCTTATTAATATTGATAAGATATTTTTGTAAGGCAAGTGACGCAGTGATGGCCTCCTCTCGAGTTGGCCTCTTGTCCACGCTGCCATCATCTTCATAATCAAAGTTTTTTTGCTCGTGACCCTGCATGACTGCCTCAAAGATATCAATATCTGATACTTCCTCAATAAGATCCTGCTCCCCCTTGGGATTCAATAGCTCTCCAAGATCCATCATGTTCCTTGGCTGCAGGATACCCCTACTCTCCAATTGGGCAAACAAGTCAACAAGATCCTGTTCAGCATGAGCCATATGGTTGATTTCAGCTGGCTGGTAACTGTTGAGAAGTGTGAAGATAGGAACTGAGGGTGTTGGAATGTCTGCATGGATGCAGGAGTGAAGTTGGAAGAATTCCAACTTTGTGCCAACAATTTCGGATTGTCTCAGCAGAGACTTCACTCCAGGCAATTTCCGTGAGATGCATTGCTTCAAGTTGATCAATTTCATAAATTAGTGATGGGGTGATATTGCCATCATAACGATTGATAGCCTGGTTGATAAATTTGCTGCGATAATGAGCCTTGAAGCATTGGATATCCCAGCATCTGCAGGCTGGAAATGGGCAGTGAGATTTGGTGAAAATTTCTTGACACAAATGTTTTTGAGGCCATTTGGTGGGACATGGCCACTAAAGTTGTCTTGAAGTAACAGAATGTGCCGATTCTGTCTCATTAGTTGTGATCCCATTCTGTGATCCATTCTTGATATATTATATTTTGTTGTCATCCATGCTTTTGTATTGCTGCGATAATAAAAGCCAAGCTCAGAACCTGACTTCTTTTGGAATGCACGTGGTTTAGCTGCTTTTCTGATGATAAGGAGTGGGAGCTTCTCTGCTGCCACTGGCATTGACTGCAATCACATATGTTAATCTTTTCTTGTTCCCTTTGACACCAGGTGCAGCTGTTTCCATGAGCCCACGATCTGGTGGCATTCTAACCAAAGGACCAAAGTAAGAATTGGTTTGATGGATCAGATTTTCGAAATGCATGCATAAAATAACCCAGTCTCATCCATATTGAAGATATCTGATAACTTATATCCAGGAATTTTCAATGAGAACTTGAAGATGCTTGCGCTTGCATTAATCATCTTGCTTTGCTGACCCTGCTTCTCCATGGCATTTAAATGCCTTTTAATCCACATCGTTTTTTGAAGGTAGTAAGCCACCCATCACTGAGTGTAAGCCTTTGATCTTCAGGGATCTTGGCCAGGTCTGACAAATCATCACCATTTCTCAGCGCAAGATGTCTCCGGTCAAGATTACTCCATTCAATTTTGCCCCAGCCACCCAGAGTTCAAGCATCGCAGTGACCTGTGGATGAACTGTTTGCTTGACCCTGTTTTGCTTGTAGAGCAGTTCCAAGTCCACCAGATTCCACATCGGCCCACTGTCCTCGCCATTTGGATTCATCTTTTGCACAAGCTGAGATTGTTGGCTGCTTCAATTGTAAGTTTGGATATATTTTATCCCAATGTTGTGCTGTTTTCGACTGATTTTTCTCATTGCTTTTGTGGTGCCAGTCCAAAATTTCAATGCGTTGTGCCAATGTGGCATTCTCTTTCTTTGTGAATATCAGATTATTGTCCACTTTGGACTTCTTTGCATTGCCTCCACCCTTTACTGCTCTCGTCATTCCCTATTCCCGGAGTCAGTTCTCAGAGGTGTGTGGCCTCCAGATGGTACGCTCACGTTTCCTTTTGTTCCTGATTTGGGTCCCTTGCTGACTTTTGCCACTGCACTACCACACCCTCTCAGTTTCTCCACCATCCTCTTCTGTTCTGAAGTAAGCTGTGCCAATCCCAGTTCAAAGTCCAGGGATCCTTCAAGAATTGCAATGATGGCCTCTTCGTCAACATAATTTGCATCATTGTCCAACCAAGCTTCCTCCTCCTCGGAAATCTGCTCCTTTCGCTGCAGGCATTCTAGAAGGTGTGTTCTGCACCTTTCAACACCTTTTTTGAGCTCAGAAAGGCCAGATTTTAAGACGTCAAGAGGATTTTTGGGCATGGAGGATTGGCTTTTGGGTGGCACTGTGGAATCCTGCTGCCTGCTGGCTTTGGAATCATGCATGCTGCCCATGCCGCCCCTTGTACCTTTCAGCTGCTCTTTGGCTGCACTCTTGAATCTCGAGTGTTCTGCCCCTCCTGCTGCAAACATCAGAAAAGGGCTGCCAGGTTGTGCTCCAAAAATCCAAACTATGGCTTGGAGTGGCTGCCAGGGGCATGTGTAGATGCGTGTTTTCCTTTCATACTTCCGAGGCCCTGAGCATTGAAGGCTCCAGCACTCCCAGAACAAATTGCGCGTGTCCCTCACCATGGGCCGCTGCCACTGGCAGCCATGAGCCAGCCACATCACAAAGGAACACCGAGTCCTGCGTCACCAAGTTGTCCACAACCTCAACAAGCACAGCATGTGCCTCGAATTGCCCACTGTCATTCTCCTTGAAGAGGGGCCATCACCACCATCAAGCCTGGCCTTGAGTGACAAGTCACTTGAATGTTCCCACAATCAGGATTTTTGCACTTGACTGGTGTGCATTTTCGTTTTCATTTTCACAAGTTCTTACCCCTTCTCTTTTCTTCCCTCTTCCTCCCCTAAGTTTACAGTGACATCATAGTCATCACCGCAATGGCCATGACTATGGCTGCGACCACACGGCGAAACATGCTGGGTTCAAGGAGAAGGGGGCGTGGAGAGCATAGCGCCAGATGCGGCTACCGACGTGCGTTTTCATTTTCATTTTTGCGCATTCCCCTCTCACTCTCATTCCCCTCTTCCTAGGAGCGCGACAGCACAACATGGTACATCCCCAAGTTCTGGCATTCCCTTTCACTCTTTTTACTCCTTTTCTGCTTTGTTTGATTCAGATTGAAATTGAAAGTTCCGAAAACCAAGAAAACCAGTTTCATTCCACAATAATTCGACTCTCCCATCCTCGAAAAGAATGCACACGCATGACTCCATCGGACACATGCACCAAAACCGGACCAAGCGCATCAGCCAGACAGACAGGTAATGCACCATTTCTGTCAAAGTCCGAATTCTATGCAAAAAATCATAAAAAATAGCCCATTGGAACCGGAATGAAAACTAGCTTCTAAATGGAGGGTACTGAGAATGAAAAATAGAAATGTCGGAGATGTCAAAATTAGTATGTGGTGTGGTGTGTCCAGGGACGCGCAGGTGAGTAAGTAAGAGTGAAACAATTGGACCAAGGAAGTGAGCATTGACCAGGGACCTAGATGAGTCAAAACAAGAAACCACTAGGCGCAACTCTGAGGAAATGGGTCAAGGGTCCATCCAAAGAGGGCTTCCGAGACGCGGGCAGTCAGATTAGGAGAGGACACAATACACACAGATCGCATTTTTCATGCTAGGTATTTATACTAAAATGAATCGTCAAGATTCTGGAAGAACTAAACAGTTTATATACAGGAGGGAGGAGAGAGGAAATAGGGAAACATGTGTAGTGACATCAGTAAGAGACTAAACGACTAGAGCAGAAATTAAGATCAAACAGATCTTAACATTTTTTGGGTTGACATATTTACAATAATGCGATGCATGAGGAGAGGGCAACAAATCAATCAGTTGTTTTAATATAATTTGTAATCTGAGCTGAGTCAATTCAGTGGTCAATACTATCACCTATGGGGAATTCGCCATTCCACTACCATCTCACCGATTTCATTTTCCCCTGTATCTGCTCAAACAACCCCATTTAAAACTTTGTAGTTATATGATTGAGTGCCATTAATGTCATTCTAGCAAAGAAAAATGGAGGTCCATTGAGTGGTTTTCGAGTAGTATTTTGGCTGGGGGTCACGCCTGCATCACGCCTTCTGTCATGGTGGAGTGTGGAGTTTGATTCCAGCTGGGTGATCACCATATGCTGACTCGGAGGGATCTGGGTCACCACTGCTGTTTTATCCTCTTAATGCCATGTTACAGGCAGTCCAATCGGCCAGCACAAGACCATACATATGAGCAGCGGCTACAGGCAGCTATAACAATGATATATATTGATCTTTTACTTTTACTCATGCAGCACTGGCCCATGATGTGAGCACCATGTTCCGTACATAGCAAGTCCTGGATTTCACTCGATAATGCTACTCCATTACAACTGTTTTCCCTAGTCCCCAATAAATACATTCATCCCAGGCGGACTTTAATTTGGCATGTGTTACATGTCTGTTACTTTCGTGACATTTGTGACTGGCGAGATGGTAGTGGAATGGCGAGTTCCCCATAGGTGATAGTATATTTCACCTTTATTGACAACTGAGTTGAGTTTTAGTGGACTGGACTTATCAATTCCTGTCCATCGTGTGATGCATGCTATCTGGCCAACAAGCATGAAATTCAATGTGTTAGGATGAATTCGGTCCTTTGGTCGACACCGGTGTCAAGGGATTCAAATGCTTCATGATCGAAAGTGGTGTCGATGTAGGTATCATGCATGTTTAAGCCGATTCTGTGGCAATTATCCAGGTAGGATTTCTAGGAATCCCCATGTGTCTCTGAAAGCGATCTTCGGCCGGCCATGTCCATGCTCAAGGTATGAGAAGGTTTGCTCCATCAGTAAAGATGGATTTTAGTTTCCATCAGTTTCTCACCTCAGGAAACCGAAAAAAACCAGCGGAAACCGGGAAACCGGGAGACTGGGAAACCCATGTCTGGTTTCCTGGAAACAACCTGAGAGTATCTTTCATGGAAACCTAAGAAACTAACAGAAACCTGTCGAAAGTTTGGAAACTGGTAGAACTATAGTATAGTAGGAAAAAAATCACTGAAAATGGTCAGAAATAGGGTATACATTGTTTCTACTTGTAATTGGAAGTCGATTCGAGCTGGTACGGATCTAAGCCTTGAGGGGACTCTCAGGTATATACGGATCAGCATGGAATGCAGATATCATCGAGGCATCAGCACGATGAAGGGATTCATCATCACCATCGTTGTCTGCACATTCCAGTGCAAGGTGCCAGTGTTGCTCACTCAGACAGTCGATGTGACCATAGAAAACTTGAATTGTTTTCCAGTGGGCTTCATGATGTCTACCAGGTTTCCCAGTTTCTGGGTTTTCGGTTTCCGGAAACTGGGAAACCAGCGGAAACCAACGAAAACCCGGGAATTTTTTTTATGGTTTGCTGATGTCGCCCCAACTTGAACTGACAAGGACGCAGAACACGGGATCAGTGCTCTTGTTCCACGCAGAAGTAGATGACCATCCGACGCCGATCGGCGACTCGGAAGATCCAACGCTCTACAGCACATTTCTAAAGTCGCGTCCAGAACGTTTCGAGGTCGACGCCATCTCGCGGATCGTCCGCCTGCAGGAGGAATATCCCACCCTCCGTTGTCACATCGTCCATCTCTCAGCGGCGCACGCCCTTCCGATCATCCGCAGCGCCAAGGCCGCCGGACACAAGCTCACCGTCGAGACGTGCTTCCACTACCTTTGCCTCGCGTCCGACTCGATCCCCGACGCGCGCCCCGAGTTCAAATGCTGCCCGCCGATCCGGGATGCCCCGAATCGCGAAGGCGTTGTGGGCCGCCTTGCTCGACGGCACGATCGACTGCGTCGTCTCGGATCACAGCCCTTGCGTCGCGGAGCTGAAAGGGTTGGACGGAGGCGACATCATGGGCGCGTGGGGTGGCATAAGTACGCTCGGGATTGGGCTCAGTCTGTTGTGGACGGAGGGACGGAAACGTGGCGTGCCTATCGGGACGATGGTGGGATGGGTGAGTGAGAAAACCGCGAACCATGCTGTGAGGAGACCCCTTTTTTAAGATCATTGGATGACGATTGGTTGTGATCAGGTCACGAAAGAAACGCTTCAGTTCAAGAACAAGCTGACACCACACGAAGGTATGGTGCTCTCCGGGCGAGTTGATCAGACGATACTTCGCGGGAGTCCGATCTATAATGGAATGTCAGAACGTTCTTCGACTCGGAGCCATCGGGAGTGCTTTTGTGAAGACTTTCAAGCAATGGTCCCCGTAGGGTTGCATTGGAGACAAAGGAGTCTTATTGTCAGTAAATAGTGGATGTTGTGCGATCTGTAGTCATGGCCCAAGAAAGACCATATATTACAGGGAGAGGAGTACACATCAGAGTCAGGTACATACGGTGGCTGGATAAGCGGGCGTACAGCACGACTCGCTGCCTGCACATCTTCGAACCCTCCCCCGCCAGACCATTTTGTCCTCTCCGTCACTTCTTTTTCCCTTTCTTCTTCTTAACTCCTCCTCCGGTCGAAGCAGCGGGTGCACCAGGCAAGTTAGAACCCTGTAGGACTGGCGAGGCGGTCGCGGCTTGCGAAGGAGCCGAAAGTGTCGCCGGAGCCACCACTGGCGTGGCGGCGGGAGGCGGTTGACGGATGTTCATCATCTCTGGATCAGAGAGCGATTGAGCGCCTCGAAGCGGCCAAGGAAGATGGACGAATGAGTTTTGAATTTAAGACACTTTTTTTTTAAAAATTGGCGGAGGCGGCAGTTCGGTCGTCGGTCAAGGAGACATCGGGAAAGGAATGGGAGTCCACGCACTGTCACGTCGTCGGTGATCTTGAGGACCAGTTTACCCTCCGAAGATCTCCATTTTACGCTGTACCGGGTCTCTCGAGGCCGTCAGCGTTAAAGGTCGTTCGTTTGCGCCCAGCCGTGGGTGTGGGTGGGGGGGGGTGGGGGGAGGGGACGATACCTTTCTAGGCGAGTTGGCGTACAGGTTTTCGGCGGCCTCTTGATACTGTTGCCACGAGCTGATGTACACCATCGTTGCGCCGTGATTTGAGAAGGGAAGATGGGCATCAACCCAGGCCCGAGAGTATCACGGGTTTTGGAAGGATGAGAAGACGCACGCGAGGGAGACCGACACCTCGAGGCCTTCGCGTGACGCATACAGCACCGCGCCTGTTTTGGTCGAGTCGCTCAACAACAACACAACACCTCATTGTTCACCAACGACTCATGATCACACCCGATGACGATGAAAACCTGGACATTCACTCCAAGAATATATAACGCGTATGAGATGAGCCCCTAGAACGAATCTCCCTTTCATCATCGATGATGTTGAGAATGGACAACGACGAGCCTGCCCCAAACGCATACTAACTCGGCGAGGAAGAATGGTCAGCATAACCGCCGAAGCTTGAAGCGCGCGGCGCACAGCGACGACGCGGATGAGCGTCGAAAGAAAGGGGGGAAATCCTGCTTAACGTCGATGCCGCTGTGCTGCCGTCGCTCGAACGCGGCGAGTTTCACGAATCAGTTGCACTGATTCTCGATATTCGGCGAGATGCGACGCGCCGGTAGAGCACGCTGAAGGAAACCCGAGATGAGGGGTTTTTTTTTTTCTTTGGATGACGGCACTCTCGCCGGGAGCACACCTTGGACGCACAGGCTCCGCGGAATGAGCTGACAATCCTGGTACGCACGTCCATCACGTCCCAGAGACGAGGGCGCATGTGGCAGTCCCAATCAGGTCTGCTCACGTTAGCCATGAAATAAAGGGTGACAGAAAACGAACGAGGACAGGGACGATCGAGCGCGGGCAGAGGCATTTACTCCTTCTATCGCCCCAAAGTAGAACATAAGAAAGTTCATTCGATTGATGAAATCGCTCGTTCCTCGCCCCCACTCCCGAGGTTGCCACGTATGTAGAAAGGCCAATTTCGGCAATCGGGATCTGACGAAGATATGAAAGTCCTGGAAGGTTCAAACGCCATTCTTGCTCACACGACTCAACTTACAACGGAGAAACCCTGTCGCCTGGTTTTCCTCGGAAAAAAAAGTCTCCCCGACCAATCGAGACATGGAGGCGGGCGGAAGGAGACATTTTTGGCGACGGTCACGGCAGTTGGGGATGATCTGGCCTCCCTGGAGAAGGGGTTCGGTGAAAAAACAATGCGAAACCAAGATAAGAGATGAGCGATCTCAAGGCCAGAGTAGCAGAGGACAAAGTGAACGCAAACCCCGTTACTGAGGAAGCACCGAGTCGTCTGGGCGAGGTGCGTATGCAATCGTGGACAACGATCCCCGAATACCTTCCCCGCGAACCACGCACCTGGGATATTGTTTGTCTCACTCAACTCCTAGAGGCCAGCGTGTTGGACTTTTTTCCCCAAATTGGCGTGCAAAGTATCCCAACTGGATCATCGACCGATTCTTTGGAAGGAGTGGTGGCAAGGGTCGTGAGAATTATGAACTTCGCTTCGCCCGAGGTGGAGACCACAGAATTATTCGAATAGTGCTTAGAGAGTGATGTTCCGCTGATACATAAGGAACAGCTCTGCACCATGCGGAGAAAGAAAGCGAAGACAGCGTTGACGAGGTGCTGCAAAGAGCTTGCGCTTGATTCTGGGCGGTTCCCCAGCAGAGCCGTTCAAGGGACGGTGGCGGTGATAAAAGTTGGTGAGTATCAACGTGTAGTATTGCTCAGATGTAAAGGTAAAATATGATGTCTGCTAAGTGTGTGTCAGACCTGGGGTAAAGTTTGTTGAGGACACACACCATTGAAAGTACAGTCGACGTGAACGTGGATACATGTACAGGACAAATACCGGGTCCTATGTCTGAGCCTCCGTGTCGTTATCATCCTCGTTTACTCGAAGCACCTTTACCCATTCTTTATAGTTGAAGTTTCCTTGACGGTCTGTGAACGACCCTTTCAAAAACCGGTCGATCTTGTGCACACACAAGCAGAAAGACGTATCGGCATGGTGAGCGCGACGATAATACAGCCCCATACGCACCTCTGCCTGGCTCATCCTATCGCCCGTCTCGCCCAGCCACTTCCTAATCTCGTCACACCTAACCGTCCCCGAGTCCGACTCGTCGAAAGACGAAACGCCTCGATAAGCTCCGCCTCGGGGTCGAACTCGAACAGGTGTTCGCTCATCATGGTCAAGAACATGGCGAAATTGATCCCACGGTCGCGAGGGTCTTCGACGGCAGACGGCTGCGAGCCGCCGTGTTCTCCCGGGCGCGACGTGAGCATCTCTTCCATCATATCTGCGGACGGCACGATCCCTGAAATAAATAACATGCATGGGATGCGCACGAGGTGTGAGCGAGAGTTTGTGTTCGCCAGCCAAACCATCTTTTTTTTTTCTTTTAACGCGGGCTCACCTAGGCTGGCAAACTGTGTCCTTTAGGTCTTGCTCCCCGACCAGACCATCTCTGTCCTGGTCGATGAGGGAGAAGGCTTCCTTGAACTGCTGGATCTGCTGCGGCTGGAAGAGCGAGAACACGCCCGAGGGCCTCTCGTCGCGCGCGCGACTTTTGGGCCTTCCCGGACTTGGTGGGTGTGATGTTCGGCGAGAGGTGACTGGGATAACGCGACATTTCGTGCAGGGTGTTAGATGCTCTGTGATCATGAACGAACTGAAGGCTTCTATATTCGGACATAGAGAATTTATTTATTTAATAACTGGCCGCACGGGCACGGGCACGTGGGGTTCCAAGTCACTGTTGTACATTTCAGTCAACCACGTATGAGTCCAGAAATCCAACTGGTCATTCAATATCAAATGGAGTCTGCTTCTCCGGTGTTCTCTCACTCGATAACATGCAGTGTGCATGTGTTCACATCGTGCCCACCCGTTCAGTGTCCACTTTATGGCGACACCCGCCGAGTAAGGAGCGAACGTCCTTGAGAGTCCAGAACCCAATTGTATCGATTCTCGTAAACTCCTAGTTCGTAGCGTTTGATATGAAATATCTAGACACACCGCGGGGGCGAGTTTGGTTGTTGGGACAGGGAAAACATCCCTACTTGATAATTGTTTTACGTTGGGCGCAGGAAGGGTTCGTAACGCCCGCTCTTAGAAGACGGGATGTCGGCTTCGTAAATGCACCCCATGTATATCCATTATTCAGAGTGTTCGTGTCTTCCCGCATCCAATTTTAATACTTGTTTTTCATCTGACCCGCAACCCTAATTGTAGCGAGAAGATCGCACTACTCAGTAGGGATAATGTCAGTACCGGAAGTAACTAGGTGAATATAACTGACCTCAGTCTGTGTGGAATCAGACGTGTGAAAGAAAGGTATTGTACATTATATACTTGAGTTAGACAAAGGTAAAGTGGGCATGAAAGGGGAGGCCACGATGTATAAAACGTGCTGTATGTGAATCTCTGAACCCGGTAGCTCGGACCTCCGAGCTGGTGTTGTCGTCGCGTTGTGGGGTGGTTGCAACTTCCTGCTATAATGTGCAGTGCGCAGCATCTCTGGTCACTATCCATAACTCGTGCTCTCCCTGGTTAGTCTCCGAGCGATTATTCAATATTTAAGATCATTCTCTCCGGCATCAAACCTTTTCGGAGTAGCTCATCTGTGCGAGAGTTACCGAGGTCGAGGCTCGTTCTACTGGCCACCTCGTGGCCACTTCAGTCAGGAAATGAAGCAGTGGGCACGAGGGGGGTGGTAGACTAGGAGGGTCCAATCGCCTGCGCTAGATGGTCAGACTCCCGGCCCGTGTCCGGCGACATGGGCAATAGTTCGTAATGGAGGTATCACCTTCCAAGTCGGGGCAAGGGCTTTTGAAAAATAAGAGGCCACGCGTCGCTTTTCCGCCTTTCGAGGCCCCGGACTATTCCCTGTACGAGCGTTTTCCCTCCTCCCCGCGCGGCTTGTCGGGATGCAATTGGATTCCGTGTGTGTGTCAAGGGTGGCCGAGCCGCGGATCAGGCGTGGGTGCGGGGTGGTGGAGATGTTCCTTCTCAATCGGTTATGAGGCGTGGGAGTGGACAGTTGAAGCCCGCAGTCTTCGACGCCATCTGCAAGGCGCAAGCTAAATTGTCGGAAATTTGGGAGGCCATTATAATGAAATTATATTTATTTAAATATAATGGTATCATAATGGTCCTCCCAATTTCCGACATTTATATCGCGAGGGGTTCGGAGGAACTGAGCACCGACTACTATCCAATGTATTGCAATCAAGCTGAAGACATGGGAGAAACGCGAGAGAGCATCATTCTCGGTCATAGCAGACGGATGGCCCCCATGCGAGAAGGGGGGAACCCATGTACTGTTTGTCAATCTCCTCCAGTTGAACTGCTCTGACAGGTGCGGAGTTACAGTGCATCGTGTTTTTTTTTTTTCACAAATGCCCTCGTGCATCGGGGAACAGGCAGGATCTGACCCGAGTCCCCACAAGTTTGGGGTCTTGTCGAGAGCTACATGGCTAACCCGAGCGCGCTCGTGCGGTGTTTCTTGGCGGTGAACCATTTGTATCAGTGCGATTGTCGCACCGAGGCATTCACTTTGCATGTGTCCGGGAATGACATCTGAATGAAAGATGTGCGAGACCATTTACGCCGCAAAATCGCTGCGCCATCACCAGGAGTCTCCCCCGAGGGCGTCTTCGGTTATGAAAGTGACGACCTCCGACCTCTGTTCCCAAAAGACGCGTTTGATTACGCGCCTGTCGGGGCTTCAAACATCTGCGGCACGCATCCGGTAGTTTTTTTAAGAGCAAAGGTTTGGCTGGCCAATGAGAATGCTCATGCTTGGTTGTATCGCGTATGGACTCGGCTAGGTG
>JAGFNK010001119.1:0-14678 GCA_025769875.1 Russula earlei
TGACAGCCGGTGAGTAGTTCATGGACCCAGGCAAGACCAGTGAGGGCGGAGGTGTGATATGGAATAGGAGGAGAACGGGGTTTGAGTATGGCCTGGAAGCCATAAAGGGCATAACCTGTAAAATATAAAATCATTAGAAGTTGTTGGCGTCGCCGTTGTACCTGCTGCAGATACAGCCTCTCCTGATCAAGGTAATCAGCCATAGCATTGACCAGGGACGGACAGTGACAACTTGAAATCGGGGGGTAAAAAATTGGCCATGACTCGGAGGGGCATAAAAAGTTTTTGGGCGCATCAGTCATTACAACAACAAATATGTGAATTACAGTTAACAGACAAAAACAACTGATATTAGTTAATCATATGACATGTCACTGTCATCACACCTGTCTCACCTGTCACTCCCGGCTAATCCCGAAATTCAAGTTCCAAGTTCAAGTTTCAAGAAATCTCGGTTGCTGTATGGGGCCGTAGGCCTCCCCTCGGACGCGGCACTCACTCACAGAAACTGTCGTTTCTCCCACTCTCGTTAAACCACATAGTTTCTACATTTTGGACGCTGACCCCACACACTCTAGCTCAACGACTACGGCAAGCGTTCGCAAGGCGAACCACGCCGTCCGCCCCCTCTTGTCTCGTCACCCGTTTGCGCGCTATCGTCCACACGTCCCACCGCCACCTGCTATGGAGAAGACCTCGATGCCACGGCCGGAAGACGTCAGCGCGACAGCCACACAAACCGGGCTCGCCGCTTGCCTCCGCAACAACAGCAGCAGCAGCAAAAACAACGGCAACGGCAACAAGTCCGCCTGATCGGCGTCAGATGCATGCACTAAATGGCATTCGAGTTGAGGCTAAGAGATGGGAGGTGCAATGATCGCACACGTACACCGGTACACGAAACCCATAGGTTTGGACACCATGTCTTTGCTAATTCGCCTTCCCTTCTTTGATAACTAACACGGAGCCGGTGGACGACAAGCTGACAGCTGATCGGGCAAATTTAACAGAAGGGGCATCGTTAGGTTCAGGTAAATCCTCGTATCTCGGACCAGCTACCGCATCTGGAGGACGATCTGCACATGCTCCCCAGAGAAAACGAGGAGATGGAGTCGGTATTAGCGCTAAAAGCCCTTTTGTAATAGAGTGCCTCCACGTAATGTAGCAGCCGGTGGTTCGTCGACAACAGGAAGGGACGGGCCAGCATACGGAGGACGGGGAAGGGGAGCGCGATAAGGATTGGCGGGGGTGTAAATATCATTGCGATCTGGGGCATTAAGGGGATATACGGGGTCAGGGGGGGTAGGCAAGGGTCTGGGAAGTCTACTGGACATCTGAACGAGGGGAGGGTGAGGATGGATCGCAGGTGCCCGGCCCATCGACGGCAGAGGGGGAAAGCTCAGCTCTGGGATGATGGGATGATCCCATGATGCTGGCCGGCCAGCACCACTCACCACCCACATCCCCACGCCCGATCTGAGCTGCCCGGTCTGAGCTTACTAACAAGCCAAGCGCGGCGACCACGCGCCGTGACTGGACGGTCTACCATTACAGTCAACCACTTTTCTTGAATTCGTGCCAACACCGTGCCAACACATCATGGCGTGCACTCCCTGGTTGCGTCATGTCCTTCTGTCCTCCCCCAATCTGTTCCAGATACAGCTAGTCATTTTTTATTTTGGCTATTCACTCCGAGCTTTCCAACGGCAACTTGACCTTCCCAAGGCCGTGCCGATCATTCTTTCTTATGCACTTATGGGTTATCGTATGTTTGGTTTGCAACAAAAACAGGGCCGTGGCCACGCGACGCGATCTACTTTGTAAAAGTACATGGACCATCCCGTCAACGTCAAGGAACCCGTCCGGGGTGCCCCCCCGGTCATGCACCCTCCGGAGATCCCATCGTGTTGTAATGTCCCACAGTTTGGCATTCAGATCCACTTTCATGACTGGACCAAGTGCCGGGTATCCCCACCCTGAACTCATTTTTTCGTTCAATCCATTTCCCTGCCTTACCTCGCCCGTGCGAATTGCACTGGTAGCCTTACACGTTTTCGATCCGCAGGACCAGAGCTGCGTCTGACCACTTGCAACACGTTGAACAACCCTTCACTACGGCCAGTGTACCGCGAGGCGAGATCCTCAATCATAGGCCACAGCCTCACCAATTTGGGGAGTTGATTCTCCAACCACATGGGAGCCTTGGTCCTAGTATTTAATCCCCACATACTAAGGTTCAGAGGCCCCCATCCCACTATGTTATTGTTTTTTCTTTGCCTTCTTCTGTAATAACTATGATGTCCCACCCCACTGGCGGCGATTCTCGCACTGGCTCGTGGTATTCACAACATGGTAGGACTGTATTACCCCCACTCACCATAGCATTTCCAACCTCTGACTCCCCAGGTTTGTCATTTAATATCGCTTTGATATATTTGAACTCAACCTTCACGTCTCTCGAAGTGTTTAACAACATATATTACCCCGCTCAGCAGCGTTCTACTCCCGTACCATATGGACATGGACAGATTTATCGTACGTGACCTTGGTCGCTTGTAAACCGTCGCTCCTTCGTCCTTTGACCCCGTGTGAAGACACCTCCCCCCAGCAACAAACTCAGCCTGACTACGCTGCTTATATTTCATACCAGCAGCTTTCCGATACGAGGTTCTCTGGCGGTCAGACGTTCGGCTCTTACGGACGAAGCTCCCCTTCCTCTAGTTCAGCCGACTCGAGGCGCCTCCCGCCTCTGAATGTTCCGCGAAGCGACAGCCAGGGATCCCCCACTTCTCATGCTCCCTTCCATATGCCGCCACCTCTGAGCTTGCCGCTTGCTGTATATTGGCATAGGTCGAGCTATCCGCAGTATCAATCCCTTACCCCGAATCCCTATCCTGCAAGTCATACTTCCCCTGGGGCGACTGGCCCTGCAGTTGCACCGGCCAATCCCCACTGTCCTCAACCTATGTCAATGGGACACTCTTCTGGGGAACGCAACTTGCCGGCCTCCCGAAGTATACAGCTTCCCTATACCCGAGCCCTGATGTCGCCTGTTGACTACGATCTGCAACCCGACTTCGTAGTGCCTAAGAGGAAACGCAAGCGCGCTGATGCCCTCCAGTTAAGAGTGTTTAATGTTACCTATGCCCGTACCGCGTTTCCGTCCACGGAAGAGCGTGCCCAACTAGCGTTGGACCTAGACATGTCGCCTCGAAGTGTGCAAATCTGGTTGGCACATTCCTCTTACTACGCCTCATTTATCGATCCTCCTTCCAGGTTTCAGAACAAAAGGCAGTCGGCCCGTCAACACCGAACGAATCCGGCACCTGCACCGGCACCTTTCCACACACCCACGTTGCATCCGACACTGTCTACCTGGCTCAAGAATATGAATAAACTTTCCGACCTCATTGACCGCCTCGAGGAACTCGCGTCGGCTGCTCACTCTGATCACAAGCCGCAGCTTCAAGGACAGGTAGCGAAGTTACGCGCAACATTCAAGCGGCAACAAGAGCGCTGCGTTGAATTTCTCCGCCTCTCCGAGGAGTACGCTAACCAATACCTTCTGGACATCTCGGACGAGATCCAACAACAGAGCTCCTTCCTTGACATGCTGGAAAAGCGGCTGGACATGGCAAAGACGTTACGCGGTCAGGCTGTACATCTGCAAAAGTCATATGAATCGGGAACCGTGTATGTTATGAAGAACGTTTGCGAGACAGGCAAGTTGGATTTCTCATTCTTTACGGAAGAGGGGTACTGACGGGCGTAACTCAGCACTATCCGAGCCGCTTCCACGAGACTTTGACCTTTTCAGCGAGGTACACTTTGTACTCGGTGAGATCCGACGATGTTACATGGAGTTGGACAAATTCTGGACGGAGGAGATACGGAGTGCCATCAAAGCGCTCGAGACCCGTCGGGTTGACCCTAATGATGTGGAGCGATGGAGAGGATTCAAAGCAAGTCTCGAACAAACCATTGAGTCCTGGAAGGTATAGTCCTAGGTTTTCCCTTTGTGCAGAGAACAGACGATGTCTTCCAGACTGGCGATGCGGGCAGTCGTATCCGAGGCACACCCGGTAATGGCCTGCCAGACTCCTCCGTTCGTCCATTCGGCCACTTTCCTTGTGTTCCGTCATTAACCTTACACAGGGAGCCGATCTTGGGATGATAGCTTCCTCATTAGCCCTGGCTTTGGGCAGGCTAGAAGAGACTCTACAGAGAGTGCAAGAAAGCGCCTCCGTAGAGTTCTCGCCCATGAGCCTATCTCCTGTCCTTCAAGCCAAAGTGGGATTTAGACAGAACAGCGGGTTGTGCCTAACCTTCTTACGCGGCTGTGTCGATTTTGGGGAGGTCATTACTACATTATCCGTCGCGCCAATAATCAATCCCATACTCTCTCGCGTAAGGGCATCGACGGGACTTCAGGAACGTGTTATTGCACTCAGGACGGAGGCAACGGACATTTCGGTTGAAAATGCCACCCATTCTCCAGGTCTGTCCCCGAATCAGACGGCATGTGACACATTATGCTGATTGATGCCATATCTCTTTCTCCGCCCACCATTCACCAGGCCTGCGGAAGCTCAATTCTGTGTATAAACAGTCCCTGTCTCTGCAACGGAAGACTACTCTTGGATTGAACAGTCTGCTGGAGAGTGCCTCACCCTGGATCGTAGTCACGGATGGTCCCCCCGGTGCCCCGCCAGGTGGATTCAGCGTTGGACTGCTTCGTAACTTGGCAGATGCATGGGGAAAGGGGAGAGTGTCCATACGTATGGCGTTAGCGGAACTGTCCGATGACGAGGCTGAACGTTCACGCTATCGCTCCCTTTCTTTGCATTCAACGCGTCGGCAGTCTTTTAGGGAAAGATTTATGACACGTCTGGTCTATTTTACTCGATCTTCCATGACCATTCCACTCTAGATCAACGGTGTAAGGCGACATTGTTGGCTAGGCTTGGATTTAATCAGATCGGCAGGTCGAAGACCAACTCGACCGTTTGGACACGCTCTCGTTCTTCTATCCATTACAGTACATATCCGCTCTCCCTGACCCGACTCCATCCTCTTTCATTTTGGTTTAGACTCACATACTGATCCGGTTTCGACATTGCGCGCGGGTTCGTCTCACATCACATCTAATTTTCTCTTCGCAACCGCCTTCCTAGTGACTAGGCCTCCTTCGGAATAGATTGAAATTTTCTTTCTCTTGCGATGGTGATCAATTGGCGAATTCCCGTAGGATTTTGCTTTTAACGAAAAACTTCATTATGGGATGGGGCTCAATAAATTTCCTGAATTGCTGATAAACGCCTGGGCAAATCAATACTCAGTAGTAAATTAGCTTCAACTACCACCGTACTAAGTGCGAACCACATATTGCACAGGATGACATTGGAAAATAGATGCCGATACATAAGCAGAAAAGGATGTTACAAACAAGTTCAGTCAACCTTGCGCGCCCACTTGCGCCCGTACGCGGCAGACTGCGAATGCTGATGCTGATGCGTCGCTGGGTGCGTCGTCGGACTCTGGGGCTGCACGACAATGTCGACCTTTTCCCGTCCGTAGCTAGTAGTCTCCTTCGCTCCGAGCGGAAACTCGTCGCGCGCTTTGGAACCCATCTCGTAGTTAGCGACGACGACGCCCTTTCCCCAGTACGCGTACATCTGGACGCCCACAACGAGGTTGAGCACGAAGGCGAGAGCAAAGCCGGCGGCCACGAGCGGATCGTTGACCTCTTGCGCAGTCGTGAACAGCCGGGCGGCGCAGCCTCCGATCTGGGAAATGACAGGCGAACGTTGAGAGCTGGCCGGTGCTGCGGGCGCGGTAGTTCTGCGCGATTTGCGGGAGCTTGGAGAAAAGGGAGAGCGGGAGCGTGCAGAGCTGAGCGGCGGCAAGAGCGCCACCGGGTGCGACGAAGAGGGCAACGCCCACCGCAAATACGACGAGGGTAGCAGTAATGAGCCTGCAAGTAGGATTTGGAGGATCCGCGAAGGGCCGGGATGAGGAGGGAGGACTATAGAGGACGATGAGGAAAGTGATGAGGACATTCTGAATGGTTAGGAAAAGATTTTCTCCATATGTGGAAAATGGGAAACCATTCCGCCAGGAATATGCAAATGTTATGGCATATGAGGATGTCTCTAGGATGTACGCGGCCAGGGAGAGGCCGACCGCCGATTGAGCTCTAAGAACTGAGGGAAGGGAGTAAGCTGTGCAAAGAATGAAGGGAGAGCAACGCACTCAGCAGAAGTTGTGGAACTTTCATTATTGACCCGCCGAGGACTATTGAAATACCAATCGCCTTGGATAATGAATACTTGATGCAGTCAATATCCTCGATATTAAGGTTCTCTATGATGGAGACGTAGCACCTCTGCTTAGTCGTTAACGAAATACATGTACAATAGATGAGTACGTCCGAGTGTACGGACCTGTCCTACTACTGATATGCCAACATCTTTAATGAACTGGGGGAAATTCCTCGTGATGGATGTCATCGATTTGGTAGTGGTGTTGACCTGGCCAAGTGAAACGCAAAGTGTGTGTAGGCTGTCGACATTGACGCGATGGCTGGGGATTTACGCACGTGATGGGCACTCTTGCCTTCCTTTCCTCACCCATCTTTTCGCCAAAGCAGCTGCTTAATATGAACTTGCAAAGGGAACAAATTTGAGCCATTGAATTCCGATTCTGAGGTGTAAAGTGTTTGTTGACGTACGCGCAAACAAGAATTTGCTGCCAGCAAGAGACGCAAGCTGTCCTGATGTGATCGAGAATTCGGATGTTCCTAAGGCTCTGATGATTTGATATCTACGGTATGAGTGACGATCCTTCATATCCTACATCTTGACCATAACAGTTATACAGCCAGCTCACCCTCGAACAAATTACCGCATCATACAACTTTGGAAACCATTCGGGGCGCAGATTACCTTTATCACTTCCGCGCTCTGGGGCAAACTTGCCTCGGACATCCTCCGAGGGAGGTGGGACGTGGTGCTTGAGGAGCTCAACACGCTGGGTGAGACGCTTGATGCGCGCGCAGGCTCGACTCGGCTCGCATAGTCGGCAACACCTTCGCATGCGGAGCCCCTCGCAACCCGTGGCTCGCGCATCGGTCTCTCTTTGTGTATTTCAACCACCCCGCCGGCCGCACTCTCCTCCTAGAGACATTCCTCGCCCCCGCGCCTACCTCAACATGATCAAGCCCGCTGCGCCTTGGGTCCCACGCTACCTCGCCGTCGCTGCTGTGCTCTCGCGCCGGGCACAAGCGCGTAGAGCGGTGGCAGCAGTTCCCATCAGTTTGCACGTGCAGCATGCGATACGGGAGGTGGTCAAGGTCGTACAACCGGAAGAGTACCAATACTCGGACCCCGTCACAAAGTTCCTCAAGGAGCTCCACGTCGCATTCGACTTCGAGGCCGCGCAGCGTGAGCTGCGGCTCGCGGAGTGCGTCGTTGGAAACGATTTCCTCCTAAGCGAGATCAGGGAGGAGTTCCTTGACGATGCGCGCTACCTCATCAATGAGACCTGAGCGACCTCTCTGCCCGCCTCCACCTCTCGCCAGATGAAGGCGAAATAAATGGATCGTTGCCCTCGCCCGTGACACTTGAATGGCCGCTGACGACCTCGAAAAGGCAGGCCCTTCCTCGTCATCATACCGTCGGACTGACTGTCTTTTTGTGGAATGTTGTCGAGATTCACCACCCGGCTATCAGTTCGTCGTTCAAAAGTCGCGTGGGCTGAGTATCCGAACTTGCTCGAGGGTTTGATTGTAGTATTGTCACGACACAGTGATCTGTTCTCGGATTGAGCGCCCTGAGCGGCAACAGCACTACGACTCGACTAGTTGACGTACAAGAAGTGCAGCCGAAAGACGAGTCAGATGAACAGTCAATGTGTTCTGCATTGGGCTTGATGGCGTCTTGATTCGCCATGGCCGACATCACATGCTTCATTCAAAGCCTAACAGGCAGGTTGATTATACACCATCACCATCTGTCTCATCCAGTCTGGAATGCCAGTTTAGATGCCGAATATCCAATGATGGGGGATCATCAACCAAGCATATTCAAATCAGCGTTAAGGCACGGGATTCCTTGCGCTTGAGAAGTAGACAATGAGTATTAAGATCCCCCCTGGGAAAAGGAAAAGGAGGCGTGCTTTTTATTGCTTAGTGATGTGATGTAAAGGCCGGTTCGACAAGTATAAAAACAGTCCAAACATGATCTCCTCCCTCCATCATGGGCCTTCTCTCTCTCGGAACCCCCCTCGACTGGGACCAAGCAAAGCACCATGCAGAACATGTGCGAAGCCATGGCATCGCGCAGTTTCTGAATATATGGGATCGTCTTAAGGACAGGCATGGCGACCGACTTATGTGGGGAGACGAGGTATTTATCACTTGGGCGCTAATCCCCCATGGCTGCTCATTTCCGCCCACCGTTGTAGATTGAATACATGGTAATACAACTCGACACGGTTGCCAAAGATGCCGTGCTCTCTCTATGCCAAACCGACATCCTCGCCAAATTGCAGACCTTGACCAGTAATACGGACGTAAAGATGGTTCCCTCGTGAGTTTGACCGCTTATCTTCTGTCTCACTAAATCTGATGTCATCTTGGCGTCTCTTTTATTAAAAACTCTACTCTGCGTCTATAGCGTCGTTACCCCAGTATTTCACCCAGAATATGGCAGGTACATGCTCGAGTCCACTCCTGGTGCGCCCTACACGGGCGACATCCGCGATCTCCTCTTGGTCGAGGCCAATATGCGCCTTCGGTGGGTCCCCAACTCGCTTGCCTTGGGCTACTCCAGAAAAGGCTGACGATAAGCCTCGCCAAAGGCGTCACCTGGCCCGCTCGAATCTGAAACCTAATCAGATTCCCATGACTCTTACGTCCTTCCCCCGTCTGGGAGTCCCCGGAAGGTTCACCGAGCCGTACTACGATCCTGTCGGAGCCGTCTCCAGCCACAGCCTGTTTCTTCCTGAGCAGATCACAAATCCACACGCGCGCTTTCCGTGCGTCTCCACCTGTTGCCTTCGTTCTTTTCCCTCGAGCGCTGTACCGCGTGCTTACCATCGCCTTTTTTGTGTGATGCGGTCGTAGGACCCTGACTGCCAACATCAGGAAGCGGCGTGGGTCCAAGGTGGCTATCAATCTTCCTCTTTACATCGATGAGCGCACTCCACGGCCCTTCGTTGATCCGACCATCCCGTGGCACCGTGACGTGTTCCCCGAAGATGCAGGTGCGCTTCTTGGACCCATGAAATCGTTTTACGATATGCCAGATGTCCTCCTAACGCATACCTTTATCTCCTCCCAGAGGCGAGGCGTGGTGCTGCTCTCGTTGACCATATTTATATGGACGCGATGGGCTTCGGCATGGGCTGTTGCTGTCTTCAACTGACCTTCCAATGTTGCAATATCGAGGACGCCCGCCGCATGTATGATTCCCTCATCCCCATCGGACCAATCATGGTTCGCACGTTTCTCAATCTGCTCGCCACAGTCTTTCCGTCCAGTCCTAATTACGGTCCTACATAGTTGGCCTTGACGGCCGCAAGTCCATTGTGG
This sequence comes from Russula earlei, assembly GCA_025769875.1. Lineage (NCBI taxonomy): Eukaryota > Fungi > Basidiomycota > Agaricomycetes > Russulales > Russulaceae > Russula > Russula earlei. The sequence goes on from JAGFNK010001119.1 coordinate 9,593, forward strand.
CGAGGTTACATTGCGGATGTGGATTGTCGGTGGAACGTCATCGCTGGCAGCGTAGATGACCGCACAGAAGAGGAGCGAGGGCTTAAGGTACGGTGTTTGCTATCGTTTTTGTCGGCCATAGCGCTGAATGTGTAAACTCCTCAATCAGCCTTTAAAACATAACCGAATGCGAATTCCCAAGTCTCGGTATGACAGCGTGGACCTGTACATCTCTGAGACTTGGATGAACCGTCCCGAGTACAACGATAATTTTCTCCCGATAGACCAGGATATTTATGATCGCCTGCGCAAGCACGGTGGGTTCACCTGTCGGTGCGACCTCTTTTCTCCAAGTTCTCAACAGAGGTGTCATAGGGCTCGACGAGCTGCTTTCCAAGCATATCTCCCACCTTTTCATTCGTGATCCCATTGTTGTCTTCTCTGAGCTTCTTGACCAAGACGACTGCAAAAGTACCGACCATTTCGAGGTCCGTTCTCGTTTAACCACTTGGTTCGTGTTTATTCATTTCTTGAGGCGCTCGTGGACAGAATATCCAATCAACCAATTGGCAATCCTTGAGATTCAAGCCACCTCCCCCAAACTCGCCCATCGGCTGGCGCGTCGAGTTTCGCAGTATGGAGGTCCAAATGACCGACTTTGAGAATGCGGCCTTTGCGGTATTCATCGTGCTCCTCTCACGAGCGATCATGAGCAGGAACATAAATTTTTATATCCCCATCTCCAAGGTACCTTGCATTCATCGTCCGTTTGTCTCTCATCACGAGCAGCGCTGATACTTAAGGTCCGGAAAAACAGGTCGACGAAAACATGCGACGCGCTCAACAGCGCGATGCCGTCAACAAAGCAAGATTCTACTTCCGTCGTGAAATATTCACGCCCACCTCGTCGCGCACCACCTCAGGCGCAGCGACTCCAGACATCACCAACCCTTGCGACCCTCACTCTGTGGTATCATCCTTGAACGGGCTGACGAACGGAGTGGGCAACCACGACAAGCGCCGTAAAAAGCGGCGCGTGATGGAGAACTGCTTTCCCGCCGCCGCCGCTGCCGGAAGAGGGACTCGTGGGCGGGAATGTGAAGGATGAGTACGTGGAGTACACCATGGACGAGATCATCAACGGCAGGGTAATGACAATATCCGGCATATACGTGCTTCCACCCTCGTCGCTGACTCGCTGTATCCTGCTCGGGTTTCGGACAGGGTGGGGCGTTCCCCGGACTCATCGGCCTCGTCGAGGCCTACATCGACACGCTCGACCTGAGCGACGCTGAGCAACGCAAAATCTCGAGCTACCTGGACCTCGTCCGGCGTCGCGCAAACGGCTCGTTGAAGACGCCCGCGAGGTGGATCCGAGACTTCGTTCGTTCCCATCCTTCCTACAAGTTTGATTCGGTCGTGAGCGCGGAGATCAACTATGACCTCGTGGTGGCCGTGGATGAGATGTGAGTCTCTATCCCATCTTATTTATTGCCTTCCGATCTCACATGTAACAATGCGTGTCTTGAAGTGAGCGTGGAGTGCGTCGCGCACCCGACCTCCTGCCCGAAGATTACATGGGCAGTGAGGTTGATTCCTCATGCGATCAATCTTCACACAGCCCATGATATATTTGTACTGGTAAGCCGAGCCTTTGCGCGGTCTTGGATTAATTGCGGTGTTGTTATTTTTGCCTTGTATGGGGGGCGTCTTCAATGCCCAGCCGGATCGGAACAGTACGAGGAAGCGAAAGCTACATTTTTTATATATCATATACGAACACGGCACAAAAAAGAATAGATGATAATTCTCGTCTCAGAACTCAGAACCCGCTTGCCGTCACGCGTAGCTGCTCCAGCTTTTTAAGAACCTCGCCGACGGTCCGGTCCAACTCGCCCGCGATGGCGCTCTGCTTGGACGGTGGGAGCCTCGCAAACGTCTCGCACAGGTCTCCGTCGACCACCGCCTTCACGGGGACGTAATAGCCTCGCCAAGCGAGGTGGTCCCTCCCGATCAAGCTCGTCTGCTCCGTGCGGATGTGCTGCTCGAGCGTCGAAATGAAGTCGACGTCCTCTTTCGACACCAGCGGCACGAGCACCCCGATCGTGCCATGCAGGCCAGTGTACAGCAACACTTCCCGGCCCCCGGCGACCATCGACACCTTGTGGATGCTCGTGATGAGGTCCCCGACGTGGAAGTGGGCCAGCAGCTGCGTTTTGTGCGGGGCACCCATGAACATGCCCTTTTCGTGCAGGATGCCTGCACCCGTTGGATCATCGTCTACCTGGTCGGACACCTTGGAGTCCAGTCTGTTCACGAAGACGTTGCCGAAACGATCGCCTGCGGCGACGGTATTGTAATCGACCATCGTCGAACACGTAATCCAGCGTGGCTGAGCGTCGTCCGCGAAAGCGAGCAGACGATTTTCTGGGGCCTTGTAAACGGCATAGTAGACTGACTCTTGCATGTCACCGACGAGGATGCGGGAGCCTTGAGTGTTGAGTGTGACAATGGTTGAGCTGAACGTCTAATGGACCATGAGCGAAGGATTCGAATGAGAGTGTCGTCACAACAAACCTTGTTCTCGGCTTTGCGCAGCATTTTTTTCTTGCCTACGTCATAAATCCTTAAAGCTTTCCCCACACCTGCAACCAGTCGACCTTGGAAAGCAAGGAGCGCAAGGGGAACGTCATCTAACTCCGTCTGCCCGCTGTCAGTTGGCGACTCGACTGTGATCTAGCATACAAAAACCACCTTATGAAGTAGTTCCAGATCTGCTCCGTCATCGTTGAACTTGTAAACGCGCAGAAAACCACTGGTGCAAGACCGCGGTGACAATAGTGTGTCCTGTGCAGTTCCCACGACGAGGTGTAGTTCATTGCCGCGTGCCTCGAAAGGCACAACGGCGAGAGAGAACGCTGCTTCATTATTATCCAAATGAATAACTCGTAATGTCTTGTTCTGGTACACCCGAGCATATGTCAACTTGTTTGTGAGAACGCAAGCTAAGTTGCTCACCTCGACGGGATCAACGATGCGAATACATGAGCCCCAGGTACCAGCTGGTGCCTTGGGTCGACCGAATTGTTCCAACGGAAGATCGAGGACCTCTTCGTCCACTGGCTTATTTTTCGATCGCTGAGATGCATGCCGAGGTCAATATCATATAGGCGATCTCCTAGTTAATGGTAATTTACCAGTTCTTGCAGCTTCTTGCTAGCGGCATCCTCCCCTAATACCCTGTGATCTGACTCAATTATGTAGAAGTAACTGTTGCCAGGATGAGTGGTAAATCTGCGGGGTGTGTATGACAGTTGAAGTGCGTCTTGCTTTAGCTTCGCCCCAAGCTTTGCAATCTGAAAGATACTGCATCGGCAAGGAGTCAGTAATTCATGCAAAACGAGAAGCGAAAGCAAAGATTCAGTAGGAACAATTGGTAAGAAAACGCAATCTCGACATGGACTCATTGAATCATCCGGTCGCCGTTGGTGTCATCTGCAATCGCAGCATTTTGAACAGGTCACTATAGAACTCACCGTAGTACATTTCCCGTAATCCCGATCAGGCCTTCCGGGCATAGTTCTGCGGAAAAACCCCAGGCGTAGTCAAGGGTGTCAAAAATGAGTGGGGTGAAATGCATGAGATTTTGGTGGGTGTAGTTGAGCCATGTTCTGGAAGAGAGAGCGAGAATCGAAGGTTGAGATTTGATCTGCACGCGAATAAGGCGAACTGGTCGTGTACCCAGGAATCTAACGATATGGTACGGTCACTACGAAGATACGCCGCTGTGGAAAGGCAGTCACCTCGTCCGGGTGTCCGTAAGCTGCCCATTCACTGGATCCAACACGGTTCTGAGAAGAACGCCAGTCTGCAAACCGATGTTGACAAACATGGTTGGCTGATTCCGGTTAATTCCGGCATCAAGCATCTCCACGATGCAGATGGAGGAAGGGGGTGAGGTCAGCGCTTGCAAACTGATTGTCTCCAGCGTACTGTCCGGGTCTAAAGAGATAATGCGAACCGTCTGATCTTCACAGCCAACCGCCTAGCGAGGGAACATGAACTGATGTCTTGGTCAGGACAAGAGACTCACAAGATATGGTGTCCGCTGCCGCCCCTCAGGAACATCTCCGATGCTCAGCGCAAGGACCGTACTTCCCATGGCTTTCCGATCCTGGTATTCGTTCAGCTGCCCGTCCTGATCCAACTCGAAATACACCAATTCTGCAGAACTGAGAGCCACAACGACCTGTCGCTTGTTGGTGGTGGCAGCGACGATGGACTTGCCAGTAGGAACACGCCATTCGTTTACTCTGCGATCAGCCAGGACGTGTCGAATACCTTGAGGGTGGACTTGTAGGAGCGCATCGTCTCCGAGTTGTTGAACCGCAAGGGTGGGTGCAGAGGAAAGGAACCCCGTGTCTTGAACTTCCTCAATGTTTTCGCCAATAGAGAGCACCAGAGTACCGTTCACGAAGGAAAGGATGATGTAGGAATCGTAGGTCTCTATCAAAAGCTTAGGTGGAGTTCGGTGACACAAGGATAGAGGAACTTACCATCGCTTCCAGTCTTGACGGTCCAGACAGCATTGGGAATACCAGGTAAATCAGAACTCACAGTCTCCTCTACTTCAAGCCCATGCCGCAGTGTCCGGAGCATACTCCGCGAACCACGACCATTGAGAGTGAAAATTTGAGGAGTGTCAGAATTGGGAAGTAGATTCAGGACCTTGGAATCCAGAATCGGATTTAAGGACTCGATTTCATCGGCCAATGCCAAATTTTCGAGTGGCCGAGGGCGGAAGTAGGCTCGAGGAAGAGGATGGTGGGGTTGAGCCATACCGCGCTCGGGGTAATCCCACGAATTGAACTCCTTCTCGTCGTCATCGTCACCAAGCTTTTGGAACTGATAAAGCTGTCTGTGAGGGATCCACAGGTTGACAGCTGGTACCGATGAGGAAAAAGGCCACGCACTGGTTCCCGAACTCGGAAGCGACAAAAAGGAAGCCAGATTTTAGAATGCACAGGCTAGACGCTACAGGTACAGTGTCAAAATACTTGATTTTTAGTGCCTTGACTTCCTCTTCCTCGTGTTCAATCGTAATCTT
>JAGFNK010001120.1:0-14664 GCA_025769875.1 Russula earlei
CAAGTCACTTGTAATAATTGCAAATTAAGGAGACAAACAAATACAATGTCTTAACCTTTACAAAGTAGCCACTTATGCACAGCTTGCTGAGCTGTTAGGACTCAGTTTGCATTCTTGTCTGCTTGCTTACCTATGCTTTGGTTACTCATCTCTGCTTATGGTTGCTTAGTGATTTGCTCAGTGATTGCTTACTGTTTGATGACAGATACTAAGAAAGGATGACTCACATGTGAGTCATTTCTGACACTCTAAAATTGTGCTCCACAGACTTGGATACTACTGGTTCTCAGCTATGTGCTCCCCAAGTTTCGTACAAATTGGATCAGCCATTATTGAGATATTGTATAAATACTCTGATGTACCAACAGTTGAGCCTTATGCTTGACTTACTCTTTTACAAGAAATAACTATCTTGTCAAAACTCTCTAAAAATCAAGTCATCACTCTATGTGAAAGAGGCCCTTCTCATCTCTTACATCTACTCTTCCTGAGATAATATCAAAGGATTCAAAGTCTAGTGCTTGAACTATATCAAGCAACTCTTTCACTAAAAGTCAGTAATAAGATCTATCAGGATCTTAACATGAGCTCACACTCAAAGGTAAGGTATTGTCTTTAAGGATTGCTAGTGAGCCACTAGTACAATACAAGATATAATAGCACACTCTTTTTTGTGAACAGTAGAACAATAATGTTCTATACATTTAAGAACATGTTTCACTGGTTGGAAATTTGACTGACAAAGGTGTAACATTTTGAATTGAAAAAGCAATGTTATTATGTTACAAATTTAGAGTACCTTATCACTCAAAGCTTGTGAGTATCTCTTCATACATGATATGACTGAGTCACTTGATATAGTTCAAGAAACTTCAGAGGCGTCTGTGACTATCTTAGGCAAGGGTGTATGGCAGATGTTGAGAAGGGTATAGTCACACTGGAGAACTGAGAGTAAAGCAATATGGCATGGCTACAAAGCTTAAGTCAAGCTAAACTATTTATGTGTTTTGTTGATCCAATCTGTGCTAAAGTTAGGGGACAAATAGCTAGAGATCTACAACAAGTCTTGTCCCATTTAAAGAAGATTTGACATATGTGTGAGTCATTTACCTGAGAGTATCAGTAAAAAGTCAAGGTATTATCAGTCAGCAATTGGTAAGTAAGATGAGTCATCCAAGTCACAAGCTGTCACCGACTGGGGGGCGGTGTCGCTGACAAATACGTTCACGCGCGAGACGAGCGTAAGAGAGTCAAGCGAGACGACTAGTTCTCGCGAAAGTCGGGGGTCTCGGTGACAACACAGCGAGAGCTAGTGTGTACCGCGGAGAGGAGATATGACAAGAAGGTCTTCGCGTTTGGAGGATAGAGAGTATTTCCGAGTCGATTGCTTGATTTCCTGCAAGCCTACAGTCCGAAGCTAGAACCCAGTGATATTCACAAGAGAACAAGCTTAGGGCTTGTTCTCTTCTACAGACAGGTTTATATAGACATTGTATCCTATATCAAATAGTAGACACAAGGTAGTGGTGAGGCGATCGGAACTAGAACACGCTGGAAAGTACTGGTACATGCGAGGCAAAGCGAGTCATCAAATGCGCGGGAGTCGTGAGGCTTGTCCGGGTAGGCTTGTCCGGTTGCCGGTCCGGTCCGAAGAGCCGGTACTTGTGACATCACCCCCTTGTTAACGTCTAAGCAACATAGGGAGTAATGGTGGAACGACAGTGGTGAGTATGGAAATGGATTTGGTCTCGAGGGACCCGACAGATCTTTTCGGATTTGCATCGTCGGTGGGGACTTCTGCAATAGTCAGCTATGTGTCCTTGGCGATTGCAGAGAACGCAGACGGCAATCTTTGGAGCATTCGAAGGTGTCGTGTCCTCCGTCTTTGCACCAAGCACATCTGTCAGAAAGTCGGGGGGTGAAATTGATACCATGGGTCGAGGAGAGCCTGTTTGGCAGTCTTGATGCTCTTGTTCGGTAAGCTGAGGCATGGTCCCGAACAAGACTCGTGGTTCAAGACGAGCTTTGGCGTTGGCTCTTGCCAACTTGACTTCCGAATCTCTTACCTCCCACATCATGTCGTGGTATCTTTCTCGAGCGGTGACGAGGGAGTTCGCCATCTGTCGTGTTTTCTTCAAGGCGAATCGATAGCGGCGTACCTCGGCCTCTAGTGACAGGTCCTGTTCGAACCTGAGTGCCTCGTCTATAGCTTTGGTATGTCGAAGGCCTTCCTTGAATAAGAAGGCATCTTTCTGTGTAAGGAGAGGGACGAGGGATAGGGGTCGGCGCGAGCTCGAATGGGAATACGGTGAGTGGGGCATCCTGGGCCATAGGTAGCTAACAGAGAGGGGAAGCCGTGAGTGATATCGGGGAGGACAAAGCGTGGGGGGTAGTGTATCGTCTTCGTTGCCTGGATCTGGAATTAGTAAGTCTAATCCAAGGTCTCCTTCCTCCCATCCTTCTCCGAGTTCTTCTAACTCTGAGCGTTGTGCATGGTCGACGTTTGGTTGATAGACCGGAGGTGGTGTTCTCTCGCGGGTTGCTGGAGCAAAGTTTTCGTCAAGCACGATTACACTTTCGACTTGTTGGATGATGGGTGTAATGGTACGCGGGGGAATCGGAATAGGGTCGGGTGAAGGGGTGCGAACATGATAGGATGGACTGCGAGTTCTTATGGGCGTGTTGGTCCCTCGAGTAGGGGATCGATTGCCAAAGGCACGTAGTATTGTGGTGAGAGAGTCGTCTTCCCACAGTTCGCGTGCTTGAACGATCATGGCGGCGTGTTGTGCGGCGCGTCGAATGAGTAGTCTAGTGTTAATGGTGGCTGCTGTCGAGGGGGATGGTTCTCTGGAGAGTGGCAAGTGGATGAGCGCAGGGGAGTACGGGGGAGTGGGTACAAGAGTAGTGGAGGAAGCGGTGGGGGAATTCTGAGTGGAGGACATGTTGGTTTGTGTTCTGGGGATGAAGCGGTAGGGAAAGATTGTTCGAGGATGGTGCTTTTTATGCTTGGGGTCGTCCAGCCGAAGCGGAGTAGTAATCTTTTAGAAGTTCCTGGAGCGTTGAGGTCACGATGGTCGACCCATGAGTTGTCTGAAGTGGGGTATCCTTTCCAGTGTACGAGGTATTGAAGTTTACGTGTTCGTCCGAATCTTCTTGTGTCTAGAATCGCTTCAATTTCGTATTCTTCCTCGTTTTCAACGGTTGGTGGAGGTCGTGTAAACGGCGTTCCATATTCTTCCGTTTCCTTGTAGGGGAGGAGTAAGTTGACATGAAAGACGTCATGTATTTTCATCGATGGCGGAAGTTGTAATTGATACGCGACTTTGGAAATTCTTTTTGTGATGGGGAAATGGGCCATATCTTTTGGGCATCAGTTTACGTGTTCCTCGTGTTTTGAGGTTCTTTGCTTCTAGCCATACGAGGGTTCCCTCTTCCATTTCTTTGACGTCAGGTTTTAGGGGTTGTTGTTTACGTTCAAGGAGTTGTTGGGCGTCTTGTCTTGCTTCTTCTAGTTGTTTCAGGCGATTGGTGGATGAAGGTACGTTATTATCTTCTAGACTAATGTCGATCTGGGGTTTGAATCCCATGAGGAGTTCGTGTGGTGATCTTCTAGACGTTTCATGTTTCCATGAGTTATGTGCGTATTCTGCTATGGGAAGCATTTTTGCCCAGGAATGTGGGTGAGTCGTGGTCCAGGGTCTTAGGTATTGTTCTAGCCATGCATTCATTCGTTCCGTCTGTCCATCGGTTTGAGGGTGAAACGCGGTGGACATGTTTTGTCTGATGCCTAGATTTTTACATAAGGCTTTCGAGAAGTTTGATGCGAATCGAGGGTCTCTATCGGAGATGATCCTTTTGGGAACGCCGAACCAGGGCACGAGGTGTTTCAGATATTCATGTGCAACACCTGTTCCGTCGATCGTTTTGTTGCATGGGATAAATTTTGTTGCCTTAGAGCATCCCTTGATCGACTATGGTAAGGACGCTGTCGAATCCTTCTGATTTTGGTAGGTCAGTGATCAAATCCATGGATACGTATTGGAAGGGTCCTTGTTCAACGTGTGTGTCGAGTGGAAAGGTCGTGGCTTTCTTCCTTGGTATATTGGTTTTGGATTCTTGACACTTGGCGCAGCCTTTGACGTATTGTTCTACGAATTGTCGTAGTCTGGGTCCTTCGTAGTGTTGTTTGACTAAGTCCCAGGTGTTGGCTATTCCAGGATGTCCTGCAAAGGGGGTGTCGTGGAATAGTCTTAGGATTTCTCGTCGCTTGTCGGGTTTGTCTGGTAAATAGGTTTTTCGTGCGAGGATTTCGGGTGGTAGTAGGGTGGATTTTTGTTCTCTTACCCCCTTGTTAAGGTCTTTGCGACGTGAAAGTGTGTCGGCGATGGTATGTGTATGTCCAGGGGACGTGTTCCATGGTGATGTTATAATCTTGCATATATTGCATCCATCTGGCTTGTCGTCCTGTTAGTTTTTGTGGTTCTTTGAAGTATGTAAGGTTTTTGTGGTCCGTTCTTATTCTAACTGGTTTATCAGCTCCTAGGAAGAATGGTCGTCCACTTTTTAATCCGAATATTACTGCTGCCAGTTCTTTGTCGTGTGCATCGTAGTTCCTTTCTGCATCTAGTAATGTTCTGGAATAGTATGCGATGGGGTGTAAACCATCTTCATATTCTTGGGATATGACTGCTCCTATGGCGAATCCTGATGCATCGGTATCTAAAATGAATTGTTTCGTCCAATCTGGAGTGCGGAGTACTGGGTAGGATACACAGGTTTCTTTTAGGATTTGGAAGGCTTGGTCTTCTTTTGTCGTCCATTCCCATTGTCTGTTTTCTTTAGTTAAGTCATTTAGTGGTCTCGCTTTGATAGAGAAATTGGGTATGAAATTTCGATAGAAGTTACAAAATCCTAAGAAACTTCTGACTTCTTTCAGTGATGATGGTGTTGGCCAGTCTTTGATTCCTTTGACCTTGACGGGGTCCATGGTTATTCTTCCTTCTCCTATAATTACTCCCAGGTATTCTACCTTTCTTCTGTGGAACTGACACTTTTCCGGTTTGAGATAAAGATCATGTTGCCTTAATTTTGACAGTATGTGGTTGACTTTCAATGCATGTTCTGCCTCATTATTTTGTGTGGCAATGATGATGTCGTCCATGTAGATTTTCAACCATCCTTGTGCGAGTTCTTCTTGAAAAATGTCGTCCATCATGGTTTGAAAGGTGGCTGGGGAGTTTGTTAGTCCGAAGAACATTACTGTCGGTTCGAATAGTCCGTCGCTAGTTTTAAAAGCTGCTTTCCATTCGTCTCCTTGTTTGATTCGGATATTGTTATAGCCCCATCTAACGTCGAACTTGGTGAAGAGTTCTTTTCCTGCTAAGGCGTGGATAAGTTCCGGGATTAGTGGTAGTGGGTATACGTTGGGTATTGTCCACTTGTTTAAGTTCCTATAGTCTTGTACTGGTCGAAATTTTCCGTCTTTCTTTTTTATGAGGAAGAATCCACTAGGCATATGGCGAATTGGATCTCCTTATTCGTTTGAGTCGTAAATTTTGTTCAAGAAATTTTCCCTGTTCTTCTTTCTCTTTCGGTGAGAGAGGGTATACTCTGCAGTTGATTGTTGTTGGGGCATCCGACTTCAGATCAATAGCGTGGTCCCATTTCCTTGGTCCAGGGAATCTTTCCGACTCTTGTTCCATAAATACTTGTCCGTGTTGATGGTATTGAGGGGGGACTATTTCTTGCCAAGTTTGTATTTTTCCTTGTGCTTGTGATTCGGCCAGTTGTTGTGCTATGGTAGGTTTTGCGTATTTGGGTTTGCAACCATAGTTCGTCACCTTCTTCCCAGTCTGTCAACGCTTTGATCCAAGCCGGGGTTTCTTGATTTCCTTTAAGAGTGACTCTTCCCATAATGGTTCCTTTGGACCAGTTTATTTTCGGGTTTGTTGATTCTAGGAATGGATATCCTAGGATGATATCATCTTGTCCTATGTCTGCAACTAAAAATTGATGCGTGTGTCTTTGTCCCAGCAATTTCAACTCTAATTGGACAGTTTGGGTGACTTTTCCTGAGCGGTTTAGTGTTCCGTCGACATTTTTGACGTTTCTTGTCGGAATTAACCTTTTAGTTTGTAGGCATAATTCCTTTGTTAGCCTGGGTGATATGAAGCATTCGGTGGCTCCACTATCTATCAAGGCTTTCTTTTCGGCTTTGTTCGACCCAATGTAAATAGTAGTTGTCACTGATATTGACTTTCTCTGAGATTTATACATGGGGTCGATACCTAAAGCTCGAGCAATCGCCGTTATGCTCAAGCGTCCGAAAAATCCTGTTCTTTGTCCTCTTCATCTCCCATTAAAGCCTTAATGAAGGCTTCCCTTTCCTCTACCGAAAGTGCCTTTGCCGCTTTTGCTGCCTTTGCGACTCTGTCGGTTGTATGTTCCTCAATTATTTCTATGGTAGGGGATTCGGGTGCGACAGTGGTCGTGTCGGTGGCGCGTGCACGAGTTATTTCGCGCTTTGGTTTCGTGGGGCAGTCGCGGGCCAAGTGTCCTCTCAGAGAGCAATGGAAGCACCTTCCTTCTTCCCTGTGCTTCTGTTTTTCGGCTTCGGTGACTGCTTTGCGAGTGGCGCCCACGCTGGTGTCCATCGCGTTTGGGTCGCGCGGTGGGAGTCGGGGTCGCGCAGGCGTGGTGTTGCTTTGATTATTCCCGCGATTGGCCCATGCCGAGTTGACCAGTCGTCCCCAAGGTCTGTTGTTCTGTGGTTGGTTGAAATTTCGTCCGCGTGTGCTAGAGTGGTCGGACAAAATCGCGCGTTTGCGCATCCACACCCGATGATGCTTCTGTGCGGCTGCAACCCAATCCATGAAGGAAGTAGGATCTTCTAGGTCGAGGCACGATTCCACTAAACTTCGTGGGAGTCCCCAGGCGAAGAGTCGCATTACTGTGGGCTCATCTACATCGAGCCCTGCGCGTCTTGCCAGCAGTTGGAATTCTGAGATGTAGTCGTCGAGTAGGCCATCTTTCATTTTTAATTCCTTAAGTCGGTCTTGGGCCTTCTCGCGTTCCGCATAGTCGGTGAACGCTGCGGCAGGAATTGCTGTCGGAGCGCCTCCCACGCTGTAAGCCCGAGCGGGACGTTGGTGGGGTCCTGTTGTACGTCTTCGAGCCACTGGTCCATGGCTTCGAGCCATCCTTCGACTTTGGGTCCTTTCATCAGTGAGAGAAAATACGCACACTTTTTGATAGGATCTTTAGCAATTTTGCTGTCGTGGTTCATAGACATGAACCTGTTGAACGCGACTAGGAACGCGTGTGTGCGCGCGCGGTCGCCATTGAAGAAGTCAGGGGGAATTCCCTCGAGTTTTCCAGTTGTCGGGGCCGCGCGCGTTGCGGTCGCGGTCCGCGCGTGTGTCGTAGTCGTCGGGGTCGGGGTCAGGGCTCGGGGGTCGTATTCCGCGGCCTCCCATTCCGGGGAATGAGGCGCGAGTGGGGGGTTGTGCCGTTCCAGATGAGGCGGGTTGTGGTTGGACCGGTTCGGGGTCGGTGGCGGCGACGAAAACGTTCGTTGTTGTCGTCGGTTCGAGCTCCATTGGAGCGTGGGTGATGGGGGTCGGTCCAGGCGCTGGGGCGTGACTAGAAGTTCTCGACCTAGGGACAGGTGTTCCTGAGGCTGTCAGTGTAGTGATGTTAATGCCTCGGAGGGGGCTTTGTTGGAGTTTGAAGGCCGGTCGGGCGACGCGCGTCGCCTCCCATGTGTCTCCGCGCCGTTCGATTTCGAACCAGAGGCCGTAGAGGTGGCCTAGGGCCACTTTGGCACCCATCCAGTTGGCATAGTAGCCGGTCCATGGCACACTGTCTTTCTGTATAGTGTAAAATTCGACACCATCATCGAACATGGTTATACTGGGAACATTCTTCTCTTGGTCAGGCAATAGTTCAAAGGGGCATTTGAGGGCAGCCAGTCCTTCCATGGTTGGGGTTTGATACCCCTTGGTCTTCCAGTCTCGAGTTGTAGTCATGTTGGAAGAAATCGATATATTCTGTTGGTGAGCGTGCGGTTTGGGGTCAAGGGTTCGAGTGGTAAGCTTGTTCTAATGTCACCGACTGGGGGGCGGTGTCGCTGACAAATACGTTCACGCGCGAGACGAGCGTAAGAGAGTCGAGCGAGACGACTAGTTCTCGCGAAAGTCGGGGGATCTCGGTGACAACACAGCAAGAGCTAGTGTGTACCGCGGAGAGGAGATATGACAAGAAGGTCTTCGCGTTCGGAGACTTAGAGAGAGAGGTATTTCCGAGTCGATTGCTTGATTTCCTGCAAGCCTACAGTCCGAAGCTAGAACCCAGTGATATTCACAAGAGAACAAGCTTAGGGCTTGTTCTCTTCTACAGACAGGTTTATATAGACATTGTATCCTATATCAAATAGTAGACACAAGGTAGTGGTGAGGCGATCGGAACTAGAACACGCTGGAAAGTACTGGTACATGCGAGGCAAAGCGAGTCATCAAATGCGCGGGAATCGTGAGGCTTGTCCGGGTAGGCTTGTCCGGTTGCCGGTCCGGTCCGAAGAGCCGGTACTTGTGACACAAGCCCTAATCATAAGTTGCTACAAGTCATCAGTCCTAAAAATGGTAAATAAATCCTAACACAGATAATATAAATTTCCTGTTACAAGATGATGAATAGTGATATAATGTTGACATAAATTTACACTCATTATAACAAGGTGAAGCAAGAGTTACTGAGGTTTGTGAGCTTCAAGTAAACTATGCCAAAGGCACAGAGAAGAAATATTATCATTTTGTAACAAGAATTTTATATAAACCAAACTTTTCCCTTGAAAATTGCAACATGAGATTGCCTCTTGTTGTATGTTGCATTTTTGTTAAGTTATTTTCCAACAAGTGTTTTTATGACAATCACTTTAGTTTTTATGCTACAACTGAAGTAAGTACTACAATTGTATCACATCTTACTTAACAGGCATTATTTAAGGCTATTATCTTATCTTGTTTGAATCTATTTGTCAATCACGTCACGTGTAACAATCCATTTTAGAATAAAGATATTTAAGTGAACATGTGACCCCCGACATCAAATATTTTGATTTTAGCCAACTCAACAACTGCCTTAAATGATCCAGAAATGATCCCCGATCTCCACGACACCATTATGATTAACCACCAGCGTAGTACACTGGATGTTATTTCAATGATCATTGAAACCATCAAACCTTCAAACGCTTTAAAGACTGGCGATGATCGTCGGAACAACGATTGTCAGCTGTCAGCGGTGGAGATCACACCACGGAATTACACATTGAATTAAAATAAAATGCGTACTAAGATATCGCTTTATTTTCATTGGTTTCGATTACTCGTCCACTTATAAGAGGGCAAAATCGATAGCACAGCAGAAACTACAAAGCAATATATATATACACGGCGGATCACGATGCAAATCCGAACAGTCGGTGATAGAATATAGTAGAGATGATTCGGTGGCGTGACGAGGGATATAACTACGCAGAGGTTGAGATTGTTTCGTTTCATGAAACCGAAGGTACGAACCAGGCATCAAAGACCCAAGAATACATTGATGCGGACGCCTTTGACAGATTCTGTATCTGGAAAGCCGAATCGAAATGATTTACAAGGTGGCGAATGCGAAGGGTGTCATAAATTGCGCTTCCTCCCGTAACTGCAGTGCTGCTTGATGATGCTGAGGTGGTGAGATCGAGTCGAACGGCGACCAGGTGTAGGTGATCACGGAACAGCGCAGATTAGAAGAAGCATAAACAACAAAGGCTAGTATCGGCGCGGACAATGAGTGACCGGGGCATTAGGCAGAGATTGGGGCTGTAGGTGGTTAGTAGCAGGGTCGATCATCTCAATAGCGCCACACTGCTCGCAGTGGCTCCACATTGAACGTTGTCCAAGCGCACCAGCGGCACAGGCCACGCGTAGTTTTTGGAATCTGGGTGCAATGCCTGCAGTGCACGCCAACATTGCCAAGTGGGGAGAAGACAAGATTAACCGATTAGCACAAGTCCAACAATCGATAACCAGAGCAACCAGAGGAAAAGGGGGGGGGGTGAACTGACCCACGATGGAGAAAACTGTTTTTTCGTTCCAGCAGACCGACGGACTTGCGCGATGTCGAGGTCGAGTATGTTGCAAAGTTATGCGAGTCGGTGTCGACAGAGCCGTCCGAAGCAAAAAACGGATTGGGTAAAAGTTAAACGAGGGATAGGTGGGGCTAATGCGCATCAAGCCGAGTTGAAACAATGACATGAGTACACACCGTCATCGTAATCTGAACTGCTGGTTGTGCTGGCACCGGAGTCTAAGCGTACATGATGCTGCTCAGAAATGATAGGCTCAAGAGGAGATACGTCCGACAGTGCATCAGACATATCAACGTCCGTATCTGTTTTCGTAAGAGGGAAGGGCACGAGACGCAGTTGTTTCGACTGATGATATAAGCGTCAATCCCGACGCGTCACGACGACGCCCTTGGAAGAACGTACAGTGCGGTCAGACTCGCTAACGATGTCATTGTCCAGCTTCCTCTTTAAAGTCATTGTGTGAGAGGAGGGATAACAAATGGGGGGACGATGTATGTGAGGGTGTGAGGGCCTCTGACAAGGCAAGGACGGTCGATATCCTAAAGATGTACCCATTCTTATAACATACATGTTTGTCGTATTTGCTGACATTATCGCGGGGTTTTAATAGAAGGGAATCAGTAAATTTCCCAATATGTCAAGGATTATATTCTGAAGCCAATTGGGTGATTCCCATCTGTCGAAGGAGTGAACCAAATTCTCCATATACGGCAGTAAGGGGGGTCGAAAATGGGGTTTGGTGTTTGCCGGAATGAAATTGGAAGAGCGACGTGATGGTTTGTCACGGAGCCCAGACTTTTGTGGTTCTTATCGTCACGATCCCAATCGTCACCGCCCCCCCCCCTTCTTATCTCCGGGTCCCGGTCTGTGGCGCTGCAGAGCAACATGTGCTCGTGTTGGTGGTGGTCGGGTCGGGTCGGGTGACCTGACGTGCCTCTGTCACCGTTGTTCCACTGCCAACAGGTCCCCCCCCAGCTTCTTTATCCTCTCCCTCCCTAATGGCGAACCCTCCTACCCAAATACATCTCCCACCCTTTCTCGCCCCTCTATTCTCCTACATCTCTTCCTGCCTCCCCCCGCCCGTGCATAACGCCTTGCTCGTCCTCCTCACACACGGACTAGCGTTCTTCGGCGCGCTAATCGGCCTCGGCGCGGCCTTGATTTCTTCAAAGCCGTCCGATTGGGATGCCCAAAAAGTCATTCCGCCACTTATCACCCTCCTCGCTGCGTACCTAGCGCTCGCCAGCGCGGTACGCACGGCAACGTGGTTCGTCCGCACCGCCACATGGCTCGTCAAATGGGGCATCGTTGCCGCTGCTACGTCCGTGGCTTTGGCGTGGCTCCTGGGAACAGGGACGGTGGCAGCGGCGTCGTGCCGAGCCTTATCGCGATGGTTTCGGATGTGCTCAGCGGCCGCGGGCAATGCTGCCGCAAACGCCTCAGGCGGCGGTAGCCAGCGCGCAAGGTCGCGACCGCAGGCATGGACTCGTTTGACAAGCATTGGGAATGGCAATTTGAGGAGCAGCAGTGGAATGCTGCCGACTCCACGAGCGCACGGACCCAGTACAACAGTTCGTTGCGAACGCACTGGATGCCGCAAGTGGTATTGGTTGTCCCTCGCGCGCGGTGCGCTGCAGGGTTATTCTTCTCGCGAACAGACAGGACAACATGAAGGTGAATCACACGAGAGACGGCAAGCGCAACAAAATGACCGAACAAATCACGTCCGATGACAACCTTCGTGTGGTTTACTTTTGCAATTTTACGACGTTCCGATATTCAGCAATGTAAAATTAAAGCACTCTTGTGTAGTCCCCATAGGCGCAACTCGCATATATATCTCTTCGAATCCTGTATTCTAAGAGTTGTCGGTGAGGGGAACGTCTTATATATTTATCTTGTACTTCAAGCGCAAGAGGTACGGGTTCGGGTACTAACACGGTTCGCTCGCTCTAAGCGGTCGCAACCGAGCGGTCTCGCCCTTCTGGCCGTATCGATAACTGCGGGGACCCAGCCATCACTTCTCAGGTTAGGGGAGGAAAGGGACATGAAACCCACTGAGCGATACGCGCTAGCTGCCCGAGGCCACTTGAGCCGACGAAGAAGTTCACCTACATCACGCGATCCATCAGAGCCGAGTCGGGACCGACGGCACGTACACCCACCGCAGCGAGCGAATAATTGACAGGAGTAATGACAAAAGAGTAGCGCACCCAGATGAAGCCGGTCGCCGCGAGCGCTGCAGAGGGATGGATATGTTTTTTTCAATAAATAAAAAAGAAACGGAACAAGGAAGTACGGACCGAGGTTCTGAGATACAAGAGTTTTGTCCGCGGGTCGACTAAGATCCTTCAGCCCCGCGGCGACAAGACACCATTTCATGAGCGGAGCCCAGAAAAAGACGTCTTGGGCCCTGTGAGACACAACATCGATAGAGCCGGAACAAGTCAGTTGGCTCTTCAGGTGAGGACCTCTCGCTGGGCGCACCGGCTGGATGGTTCATGAACGACTGGAATCTAGATGCCGATGCGCTTGCTGCTGCTCCGACATTTTGGTATCGGGAGGAGGATAAGGAATGCCTAAGGATGTGTGAAAGTTGACAAGAGAGATAACTTATTCCGACCCCAGCGCACTTTGAGAGGAGAGGTTTGATTTGTCATGTCGGAGAAGGGAGCCGTGAGATATTAATGCCTAATCTGGAGGGTGCTACATCACTTCCCGAACACATCAAATCAAGTGAGAATACAATTACACTCAAGACATTCGTTACATACGTACATATCGAGAATACTTTAGCAATTACGATCTGTGGCAAGCGGCTAACCTCATCAGTCAGACATCCCAACAGTGGCCAATTATTCGAGCAGGAATGTCCACCGTACAGCTATCGGTGGTTAATACCTGTCGTGACTACGATGTCGGTGGCGACGGTGACGATGACGGTGACGGTGACGATGGTGATCTTCAGGAAGCGAGTAAACTGCCGCTGGCGTACCGGGGAGACTGGCATACCCCCGAGATAGTCGTATCCGTGAGCCGTATGAGCCTGCATATCCACCGTACATCGGCATACCCATTCCAACCGAGCTTGTGTACGGAATTCCAGGGAATTGCGCACCCGGCATAGGCATGGCGCCGCCGAGCGGGCTGGGCGGAAGATTCCCGCCATCATTAACGGGCTCCCCCCACCATACCATATGCACTGCCTGCTATGCACTGCCTGCGTATCCACCAGAACTGGCGTAACCGGAAACGGATATGCATTAAATGAATTCCGGCGGCTGCGGTGAGAGCCTCCGAAACCCATGCCATATCCGTCATCAAGTTCACGCTCAGTGATTATATTAGTGGCCGTCGCTGCGGCCTCGTCGCACGCCATCTGTAAGCCATATTGGTCAACCGCGCGACCCGTGTCCTGCCACAGGCTAACGGCTTTGTTAAGGTTAAAGAGGCACGTGAGCGTGAGAGCTGAAGCAAGAAATCGATCGACCCACCTTCGGCGATGGCAAGTGCTCTCAGGGCTTCGCGTTGCCTTTCATAGTCGCTGTACAGAAACTGGTACACGTTGGTGCCGTATTTTTACTTGTCGGTATGCCTCGTAGGCGGCAGCTGCACCAATTTCTTGAGGCATCATACGAGTAACTTCACCCTGTGACCTGACATGAACAACCGAGCCCGGACGGACAAATCAATACCGTACGAGGCCAGCGTAAGCGCGACGATGCCACATCCTGGCTTCGTGCTTCCCGAAGCCCCCCATCCCCGACGAGAGGCGTGAAATAGTGTTATGGTAATAGTCACTATGTGTCGCGCCTGAGTGGTCGTCTACGAATGTTGGTGATGACTCACGGATCAAAGCCCATGGCATGGGCAGAATAGAAATCTTGTCCTGTCCCTAGATGAGATATAAGTTTCGCGGCCCCATTCCAACGTTGTGGCATGCATACATGAAGGCAGTGGCTGATAGGCAGGCAACGGTGGAGCTCCTATTTGAAACTAGACGATTTGAGTTGACGACGAGGATTGCAAGGAGAGTCTACGTACTTGGTGAGTTCCCCAGCCGGGAGCGTACCGATAGTAGTTGTAAGACATGAGGGGGCAGAAGAAGGTTGGGAGCGTGGTTCAGTTCTGCATCAGAGGAATAACCCTCGGCCCCCAAGGCAGTACATTGTGTCAACATCATGTGTGGAGCCCATGTGAGTCACACGTGCCTTGCAGTTGAGGCTTTGTGCCCTTGACCCACAACCATTGATCCTAGGACTAGTTCATGGCCGATAGCTATATTAATAGATCCATCCGAGACGAACATAGGACCCTCCACAAGCGAGAGACACGTCTTGACGAGATCCTTATCGACGGCTGTGACGATGTGCGCTTCCCGTGAGAAAGTCCCAGGCTCAAAGCGGCGACGTTGGCTTATCATGCAGTGGACATTACTGGACTAGGAGTCTGAACGTCAAGCACCGACCTCAAATGGAATGAGTACTGCGCTGCCGACATCCCCCGCATCATCTCTGGGCGCAGCCGCC
>JAGFNK010001121.1:0-14662 GCA_025769875.1 Russula earlei
GCATGACTGAGCATGCTCAGTAAGCGTCCTCCGACTTCTTACTCATCACTCTATGGTGCTTGATAACAAGGTTATGACTTGTTCCCTATTTAGCAGTTCTCTTGTAGTATATAAGCGCTCAATAAAGTAGCGGACAGTCCTCAGACTGTCCATTTGTTTACGGCACTCTCCATTCCTGGGATACTCCTTTAAGGACCATCCCCTTGTGACTATCCTGGCCTCTTCCCTGCGTGATTGTTCTACTCTCACAGTAACAATACCTCTCTGGTATTTGTTGCTCCTCTGGGTTCTACTCCTTGCCCACGCGGTCTTGGACGTCTATCGACTCGTCTTCGAGCTTATCCCTCGCTCTTGAACTGGATAGTTCAACAGTGAGTCTTGACAAACAGGGTGACACCATAGAGGCTGGGTTTCCTCCTATAAGGAAGGGTCCTTCAAGGGCCCTCTCCGGAGAATGGTTCATGACAGTTGTTCCCTAATGCATGCATCCCTTGTTGTAAAAACTCCCCCATAGATAATATCCAAGTGTTAATTTTCGGAATATAGAGGACAGGAGAAATGCGCATGACAACTATTTTGGAGTTGACAGTGTGCTGAAGCAACAAAGCGCCTTTGCCTTCCACATATATTGTGTTATCGGCAGTTTTAACAGAGGATCTTTCGTGCGGCAAAGCCGGCAAATACTCTATAAAGTCTTTTATTTTGAAGGTGAAGTGTGTGGACGCGCCAGAGTCTAGGAGCTATAAGGATCCCATTTTACTCAAGTCATGCTTTCCTCTACATCTCGAACAATTTTTGTTACATTCACTTTGAAGGGAAGTAGTCCCTTCACTAATTTGTACATTGTGCAATACAAGTGAACACTTATTAGACATATCT
Organism: Russula earlei; assembly: GCA_025769875.1. NCBI lineage: Eukaryota > Fungi > Basidiomycota > Agaricomycetes > Russulales > Russulaceae > Russula > Russula earlei. The sequence continues at coordinate 880 of JAGFNK010001121.1, forward strand.
AGCCCGCCTTTGGGCTGGGGAGATGCTAAAAGGCTCTTTAGCGAGTGAAAGGAGAGAGGGAGGCACACGCACGCTTCATTATCTTTGGGGTCGCTGCCCTAATCAAGCAGTTCATCCAATGGGGTCGGAGCATGCTCAGGGGTGGCAGCACCTTCTGGGATCCCATCATATATGTCGAATAAATCCAACATGTTTGTTTGCGCGAAGTCACCATCATCCTGGTCCATAGGCTCAGGGACGGGCAACGGTAGTTTGACTGCACTTGACAAGGCAGCGGATTGAGTCGAGATTTGCTGCTTGAGGGTCTTGACTGTCTGTATAGTGGGAGTTACCCCGAGATCATCAGCAAGATCAAGCGCTTTGTTTAAGGCCTTGTAAGGGCCGTAAGTGCATTTGCCAGGGTCAGTTGCAGTTGGGACGGTACGTTGTTGGATTCCCGAGGGACCCAGATGGGCGATAGTGGTAATGGTTGGGAGTGGGAGTGCGGCAACGTCCGCAATGTGACAGTGTCCAGGACCATGGCTGTGATCGGCCTTCTCCTTGCCTTTCCCTTTTCCTTTGCCACTGCGCTTTTCATGCTGGCACTTATCCTTATCTTCATTGCACTTGGGCTTATTTCCCTGCTGCTGAGAAGAGAAGAAGGGGTCACCGTGCTTGCGCTTGACAGCAGAGACCTTCTGTGTGCTGTGCTTCTTGCTTGTTCCATGATTGATCTCAGTTTGATATTGAGAGACGATAGCCTCTCACATGTCCTTAGCATTAAGGTCAGCTAGTTCATAGTTCTGAGTAACAATGTGGACAAGCATTTCCCATTTCTGGGGAATGGCAGCAAGCATGATGAGTGCCTGCAAGGTGTCAGGGATGTGAAGGGAGGAGGCAGTGAGATGCTGGAATGCAGCATGTATCCAATCCATCTGTGGGCCAGGATGTTGGCTCTGGTTAATGCGAATGGAGATGGCTTCTTTGAAGTCCTTATAGATACTGACTGTAGTCGCTGTGCCGTAAAGGGTTTCAAGGCAATTCCAGATAGTTTCAGCATTATCCAGGGTCGTGAGATCCTGCTGGATCGCGATACTCGATCTAAGGACCATATGGCCAACTGCCATATCATTCCCTTTGTTCCAATCTTTCACAGCTGTCAGAGCGACAGCCTGGGCAGCAATCTCTTTGGGAAGAGGCGCCTGGGGAAGTGCAGGGACGATTGGCAGATCAAATGTGCCATTGCAATAACCCCACAGTCCAATGGACATGAGGTAGGCTTTCATAGCCTTCGACCAAATACCATAGTTAGCGCCATCAAGGATGGGGACAACAGGAACAGAGGGTTGAGATGACAACATAATAGCTGTTAGAATGGGGCTTAGAGGTCATCAGTAAGAGTATTGTATTCAAACAAGCCAACATAGTCTCCCCATAGGGTAGACTAGTTCGCCGCAGCATGCAGGCTTCAGGGATGCTTCGCCTTCATTGCAGCCAATGAAGGTGTTGAGATTATCATTGATTTGGGTGATTTGGTATGTTACCACTACCCTGGGACATTGTGATGTAATCACAGCTCAGACGCGTTGACGCGTTGGTTACACGGACCGGGCATCACCAGCTCAGCTCATATGCTGAGATCTGCGTTACTTACAATGATAAGTTAATTGATGACAATCAGTAGCTACTAACAACTGATCCTTGTATGATCTTTGTTTCTTATTGATGGTAGCTACCTGCAGTGTACTTAGAGATGCCCTGGAGTACTTAAGAGCGTCGTATTTCGATAGATCACTTCAGTCTTGTCTTACACAATACTGAAATATCTTTTGATAGATCTTAAGGATCTTATCGCTGTTATCATAACCTGTGCCCATCTGCTTCAACAGGTTATGGGCCCTGACCGTATCTAAAGTCCAAAGTCGAAGATTCACACACAAGCTTATCTTTTTTCCCTCTTCACAAGCCTCTGTTATCAGATGACACCCTACTCCCTCGGTCCCTGGAGCCGAAGGATTGACGCGCACGTTATCTATCATGCGTCAGGGGTACTGATTTGATCTTCAATAATCCAGCAACAACTGCTCCGTTAGCCCAGGTTGGCAATTTGCAATTACCTAAAGTTCACTCACGGCACCCTTGCCTAATGTTTACATTCCCTCCTCGATCTCGATCACTCACTTGGTCATCTCACTTACTGGCCATTACCCCACATCCTGAATAATTATCGCACATCGCATTACAGTTACAGATGATAGCCCCTCCAGCAATACTTCTTAGGACGCTGAGGGAGAACACTTTTAGATGCACGCGCTCTTGAAATATACATTCAGAAGGTCACATTGGCAGTAACAAAAATGACATCAAATTGTATACTTGCAAGCTCAAGTGGGAGGAACTCAAACACGCATACGGCGGCGTCAGATCAATGTCAAGCGGTCTACACATGGGCATTCCTTACACGCACATTCCTAGATGTTAGACAACACACATCAGACATTCCCGCGATTGCAAACATCAAACGATGCATGGATCACTCTCCAATATAACCATTTATTCATATTGAATCTCCATTTCACCTTCTTATCTATCTAAACGTTATTCGACGCTCACTCGGCTGTTGCATCAACAAATTCTAGCCTCCGGCGCTCTGATGGACCTTTCCACACACGATCCAGGTACAGATCAGTAATGAAGATGGTCGTTGGGCCGGCCTCTGCACCCTCACTTAATACAGACATTCCGGTAAAGATAGACAACACTACGTCCGAAACACAATGCTATTATTGCAACAAACTTGGGCATACACTCCGGACTATCGGAAGAGAAGGGAGAAGGCAACGAGAGACAAAGTGACAGGCACTGACAGGAACGTCAGCACATACATAGTGGGCAATACTGCTCCTATCACCGAGGTATCGGACGTCCGATGAATATGAGATTCTGGGTTTCCCTGTACATGGCGGCTAGATCTTGATCAACTACGGAGCTCCTCATCATATTAGTCCGTTCCAGACCCCTGACTTCATTATTTGCGCTCCGGCCTCCAGATCTATTACTCTGGGAGGTTATACAGTCATCAGACAGATTGAGACTGGATCTGCATCCGTCCTGCCGGCCAGAAGGCCTTGGAGATATCATTATTAACCCTCATAGACATTCTACATGTACCAAAGGCCGATGCATGTGACTACATAGTGTGCGCACTACTTCGGAATGGGGGATGCATCACTTACACTCAAGAGGGGTGTTCAAATTTACACATCAAAGATTGGAAGATCGTGCACAGCTGGCTGGAGAAAAATCTATTGTGTATTAACTTCATAACTCCAGCTCTACATGCGCAAAGAAGTGTCCTATCATTCCACATCCAGCATCAGCGCATGGGACATATGTTTCCACCGTGCGTTAATCTATCACAGTGATTCCGATACTCGGATCTCGCTTGGCTTTACGGATCGCGATCAGTTATCCTGTCCGGAGTATACACTCGGCAACCGAACACTTCTTTTCTGGGCTTCCCCTTAGCAATCGAATCCTCGGCTACAGATTATCTACAGCACCTTAGCCGATCTGCTGCACGCGAGATCAATCCGAGGTACTAGCTTTTGAGGCAACGTGCGCTCACATACTTATCAGTTCATGGAGGGATCAACATAGATTAACAATGCTAGATTCACCACAGGAGAATGGAGTGCCGGATAGATGGAATCGGACCCTTGAAGACAACACGCACTCAAAGTTGCATGGCACTCGTCTTAGCCTCGGGTTCTGGAGCTTAGTTCTAACGCTGCCGTCCATACTAATGATCGGACTCCATCATGCATTCTCTGTGCACGCACACTTCATACACTGTGAATGGACGGACTGACTCCGGTCGTCTCACAATTCTGCCTTCTTTAGATGTAGGGCATATGTCTACACGCCTGACCGTCGTAATCTTATCGCGCGACAAGCGCATACTGCACAGCCAGGGGACATGTTACAGACACTGCTCTGCCTGCACAACTCTTGGTCCCTACAGGACCGGTGACATTCTCTGCCTTACTTTCCCATAAACTGGATTGTTGGCACTTCGTTCCGCACCTCCGGAAACCCCATTAGATTCCTTCACACCACACTCACTTGACCTTACCCCACCTATACAGCCAGTTCCACACACTCCACCACACCATTTATGCCATCATCACTTAGCATTATTGGGACAATTCATTGGTCCACCATGTCCACTCTCAGTTACACATCTTGGGTCTTATTCGCATCCGCATTCTGAATGTCTCGGAGGGACTGCATACACAGATCCGAGAGGGCACTTATCACATATGGCTCGGCTACGCACAAGTGATCACTAGGCTACATATCAGGAAGGCACTTTATCGGATTCTGCTGATGAGTGGCAAGTCGCATGTCAAATATGTGATCGGCGCGCTTGCGAAAATTGGTACCTGGGATCAATTGATCTTATAGATCTTATCAGAATGGGTGTGCAGCATGCAAATCTTGGAGATTTCGCACGCGTTTCAATTGTACAGGGGTTCACCCAATTTACAAGGCATTGACATTGATGAAACCTTCTCACCCGTAGCCAGGTCCGAGTCTTAGCAACTCTTGTTCAGCATTGGCCACGCGAACACATTGGGAAATCAATGGACATCTTGTCAACATTCCTATTTGGCACACTGGGTGACAAGATTTAGTGTTATTGGAGCAACCGCAGGGCTTCATCACACCGGACGGACAAGAAAGTTTTTCTTTGGTCTTACACAGGCCTATCGTACATGGGACTTATGTTCTCATGGAGTCCTTAGTGACTCGCATTTACATGCACACATTCTCATGTGGGCATCGACTTAGCATGCACGCATTCTCATGTGGGCTTCACAAGTCATACGCACGCATTCTCATGCGGGCATCAGTTTCATGCGCACGCATTCCCATGTGGGCACTTATCTTGGCTTCACACTCATGCATTCTCATGTGGACATATGTCATCGCCAAGACGCGGGGGGATCCATTGCCATTTCCTTATCAGTTCACATCCTCTCTGCCGATGACATCATTATCTTAGGCAACCCTCGCGGTCTCGACGCTCACATCTACAGGCAGCGCTCAAATCTATGGGCACATATACATCCTTGTCTATACGCTACGAGTTGACAGATCTAGGTGAGATCGCGTCATATCTCAGGATCCGCGTTACACGCGATCGCTCAGCTAACATAGACATTGATCATTCAAGGTACATCTTGGATCGCTTCGGGATGGCAGATTCCACTCCGCTCCACTCCTGTAATCTCGGAGGTCTCACCTCGGGATGGTGGACTTCTGTTCCGCTTCCACATTCCGCTCCGTTCCGACGCGGAAGTCCAGTTGATCAAGCACCCCGGAGATGCAACACCTATGGCGATTAGGCAATATATTAATGTTTTAATGGCAGCCTCCCCTATGTGCAGATCTGAACACTTCACTGGACACTTTCCTGGCAGTCTCTTTACTGTGCATTTACATGCGTTCACACGCGTTCACACTGTCCTTTGCAGTGTTATGATTTACCCCCTTGTGGGTTCGTCCATAACCCCTTCCAACCATTTGTCCCTTTGTATTACCTCCGTTTCCATGGTTACCGTTCCACCCCTTGATGGTGATCCCTTATTGTGTTTCATCTATTGTGTTTCACTTATTATGTTTCATCTATTGTTGAGCTACTTTTGCTATTGATCTGCCTTTTCACTTATTGTTCTGCTTATAGTACTGTACAGCCTCGCTACATACAGTATTTAAGCGCCTGTAAAAGCTGGGAATGCCCCAAGCTTAGCTTTGTCCCATTTCCTGTCGCATCCCTTGCCCTGTATACTCTCTCAAATCACAACTTGCTTGTGCTGGCCTACACTCTGCTTGACCTGAGCACACCTCAAGGGACCCTTGTGTTCCTCTTCCCCCTCTGCCTCTCTCTCATCATCCTCCTCTTCTGTGAAACCAGAAGATCAACTCTGTCTGCGGACTGAGTCATTATCTGACTCAGCCTTGGGATGCTAAACCTTTGATCCGGTCTCTCTGAGCCGGCCCCCACTGAACCCTTGAACCAAGTCACAGGGACTTGGCCCCCATTGAAACCTGAGCTAACGCTCTTACGGCCGCGACGCCGTAACACAAGCTAAGCTTCCTTACTCCATTCTGGAGATCAACCTCGAACTACCATCGAATCGTTGGGTCCGCGTCCAACCTAGACCATCCCCAGACCTTCCTGAACACGTCGTAGGAGCTGCCACTTGGGACAGCTTTCACACCTTCCTCTGTTACATCACCACTGAAAACGACGAAGAACTACCAGTCGAATTCATCAACAACCGTTGGTTCGAATTATGACTTAGGAGAGGACAACTCTACACTCATCTAGAACTAGAACTCCTCAGAAACAGTCTTGGATTAGGCTACTGGAGAGAAAACGACCCTCTCTACGAGCCACCGTCAGAATCAGAAACCTCTTCCACGAAGGCAACCCCCCTGAACAACAAAACACCGTTGAAACTCAGACACCCTTTGAATCCCCTGCACTAGAACCAGAGGACCCCCCTGAAAACCAAGAACCCATTGAAACCCTAGAAATTGACCCACAGAACCTCCCAGAACCTGATATGGCAGCCCAACCCCAAGTCGCTGTACAACCCCCCCAGATAGCCGCTCAGGCCCCCCAGATAGCCGCTCAGGCTCCCCAGATGGCCGCTCAGGCCCCTCAGATTGCTGTCCAGGCTCCCCCAGCCATTGTTCCACCCCCTCAAGCAGCTGCTCCCGCACCACAAGGCACTAATGGGTCCCTCAGCGGTAAAGAGCCCACTGCCTTCACAGGAGAAAGGAACAAAACAAAAAGATTTATCATGGAATTTAACCTATTCTGGGGCCTCAACGATGACAAGGCAGTAATGATCTCCCCTTTTAAATGAACAATGCTGGCTCTCTCCTATATCCAAGGAGAAAAAGTTGAAGAATGGGTCAATTCACAAGCAACCGCACTCAGGGAAAAAGTAAACAGGGCTCAGAACCCCATCAACAGAATGAACGAGATATTGTGGAATGACTTTGTCACAGACTTTATGTTCAAGTTCACTAACACTGCAGAGAAAGAGGATGCCCAAGCGGCTCTCGCCAAACATACAATGAAAGAATCCCTCGACGATTACATTTCCACCTTCGAACAACTGTTAAATAAGACAGGGTGGCCAGAAATGTTACGAACCAAGGCCAAGTCCTGGCCGAAGATTGTCCTATTTTACTCAAGAAGAACCTCTCTCACTTTGCATTGCCGACTCCCTTCCATTTTCTGGGCTATTTCCCCTGCGGTACAAGATATTGCTATTGCAAAGGCACTATAACACGACCAGGCACCAGTTTCCTAATCGGGTAATCATCGCGTGGCAGCCACATGGCCACTCAGCCACCATGGACCCGAAACAGTGGCACAAACTCTTAGAAACTGTTGCATAAATCATCTGACGTCATCAAGGCTCCAATGACATCATGGCTGACTGAGCGACTCCACAGTGACCTCATAGGCTCACTAAGCGCTCCACAGTGACATCATAATGATGTCATCGCTCCACAATGATCAGTAATGCGCTCAGTAAGCCTGAAAGTTGACACAAGCAAGTTTATGCCTCTGTAGTCCTATTGGATGGTACCAAAGAGTCTAGAATAGTCCCAGTGCTTTGTAATCGACCCTGTATACTGTATATAAGCCCCAATGAAGCATGGCAGTCGTCAGACTGTCCATTTGTGATACTCTCATACTCCTGGGTACTCCCCTGCGACCGCTCAGTTTAAAGACTTCCCTCGCCTCCAAGGTACTCTTCAACGACCCGCCTTGTCTAAAGCCCTTCGCTGCACTGGCCTCCAGCCTTCGCCTCTGCCTCTTGCAACACTTACCAGTCCCCATCTGGTACCTCCTCGTCGTTTGGCTCGTCCTCTTGTTCAACGCCGCCTTCGCCGCGTATCATCTGTTCCGACCCTTGCCCACCTGCTCCTGAGTCCTTAGTGATCAGCAGTACGTGTCTTGACAAGAAACGGACGTGATCGCTATCGAAAGCTTCAAAAATGGCCTAAAAATCGGACTCTACCGCGCAATCCTAAACAGGGACGTCTGGCCTACCACCCTTCAAGAATGGAAGGAGGAAGCCAGGAGACAACATCGCCGTTTCATCACCATCAGAGAGAAACTTAAAGGAAAAACCACACACCCCCCCTTCAGAACACAGGTCCTATCACCCTGATTGGATGCAAGTGGACGCTGCCAAGTCCAACTTCAAAAAACTCACTGAAGAAGAAAGAAAACAATTGGCAAAAGAAGGACGTTGCTTCCATTGTCGAGAGAAAGGCCACCTTAGTCGGGAATGCCCCAAGAATACCACCCCCACCACTTCCAAAGCACGTACTACCGAACCAACCCCAGAACCACCAAAAGAAGAAGAAGCCTCCACTATGGTGGCCCGCATGAAAACCTTACCAGCAGAGGATAGGGCCAAGCTTTGGGACCTCATCCTTAAAGAGGATTTTCTCTAGGCCAAGGTACAACAGTTGGTACTAAGGCCCAAATAGATACCATTGTCCAACATAAGGAGAACTCAATGAAAGTACCTTTTATGATCACGACGAATGGAAAGACTGGTCAAGCACTCCTAGATAGCGGAGCAACAGAAAACTTCATCAGCCAAGGAATCGTGGGAAAATTACAAATCCCACTCCGAACCCTCAGAACCCCCAGACCCATCATTAATGTGGACGGCACCAACAATCAAGGAGGAGCACTAACCCACTACACCCACATGACCGTACGACACGGACCCACCACCCGACTTCTCACCTTCTATGTGACCAACTTGGGAGAAGATAGAATGATCCTCAGATATCCCTTTTTGAGGGCGATAAATCCCCACGTCAATTGGAGCACTGGCCGCCTAAGGAACCACCTAGGGGTTCTTCTCACCCCCGTATCCATAATCAATCCACCCAAAGTCCGACTGGCTCAAATAAGAACAACCACCATTCCCCCGGAATACTTACGACATCAGAAGGTTTTTTCAGAAGAAGCAGCCAAACGACTCCCACCCAGCCGAGGAGAACTTGACTTCAGAATCACCTTGAAACCAGACGCCCCCAAATTCCTTGATTGTCGAACTTACCCACTCCCCCTGAACGAAAAACAAGAACTGTCAAGACAAATACAAGAAGACCTGGCCAAGGGTTTCATCAAAGACGGTGTTTCAGACTTTGTATCACCTGTCTTCTTTGTTCAGAAGAAAGATGGCACTGCCCCAAGGATGGTAGTGGACTATCGAAAACTCAATAATGCCACCATTCCAGATTATCATGCCCTGCCAAACATGGAAGAACAATTACACAAATTAAGGGGCAAAACCACCTTTAGCAAATTCGATGTCAGAGCTGGCTATAACAACATCTTGATCCACCCAGAAGACCGACACAAGGGTGCTTTCAAAACCCAATTTGGCACCTTCATTCCCATGGTAATGGGCTTCGGCTTTACCAATGCCCCAGCAGCTTTTCAACGAGCAATGAACCACACCCTCCGAACCCTGGCTTCTAAAGTACCCCAAAAACACTTGCAACTACCTAGACGACATGGCAATAGCCACGAACTCAGGAGAAGAACACCTTCACCGACAAATTACCCACGAATTCCTTGACCTTCTCGAAAGGGACTCTTATTTCTTAAAAGCATCCAAGTGCGCCTTCGAACAAGAAGAGATTGACTTCCTGGGCTTCCGAATTAATCAAGGGACCCTCAAAATCGATCCTGTCAAAATGGGTGGCCTCAAAAGCTGGCCGAGACCTCCCAACAATCTGAAACAGGTACAACAAATCATGGGCCCCTCAATTACCAACTGGCCATTTATCCGAGACTTTGCAAAAATAGCCCGCCCCATTTTTCTCTACAATCAAGAAAGGGACCCCCTTTCTCTGGACTCCGGAAGCAACCACAGCCCTAGAAACCTTAATAGCAGCGGTCTGCGACTGACCCTGAACTTTACACTGCCAACCCCAACCTCCCATACGAATTAGAAACCGATGCCTCACAGTTTGCCACCGGAGCTGTCCTCTTTCAAAAAGATCAAAGAGGAAAAAGGAAAATGATCGGAAATATGTCACACGCGTTCAACGAAGCAGAAAGGAACTACCCAGTCTGGGATAGGGAATTCCTAGCTCTGATCCTTGCACTCCAACACTGGAGATACCTATTAGTCGGAACTAAACACCCCATCAAAATTTTTACAGACCATGCTAACCTGGCTCACTACCGGCTCCCCCACAAAATCAACCGAAGGATTGCTGGGTACATCTCAACACTCGCGGATTATCACTTCGAAATCCACCACAAACCCGGAGTCTCCAATCGTGCGGACGCCCTCTCACGACGACCTGACCACAATGATGGGTCGGGAGACAACCAGAACATCACAGCACTCCCTGACAAACTCTTTATTCGCACGCTCCACACTGAGGACCTTTATGAACTAGTGCTAACCGAACAAAGAAAAAGAAAGTCAGATCTCCTCATGTGGAAGGTCAAACACGGTCTCCAGGAAGAAGAAGATGCACTATTCAAAAATGGAAAATTGGTGGTGCCATATCAAGAACCCCTCTTACGAAAAATTCTACATACCTACCATGACAGTATCCTTGGTGGGCACACAGGAAACGCCTGAACCCTGTATTCAATTCAAGAATCCTTCTGGTGGCCAAAAATGGCCTACTTTATCAGGGACTACATTCAAGGCTGCGCCACTTGTCAAGCCAACAAGACTTCCACACATCCAACTCATCCCCCAATTTATCCGATTCCCCCTGAGTTCCAAAAAACTGTTCCAAACCATAGCAATCGACTGGATCGTTGATCTCCCGTTGTCAGAAGAATGTAACACTATCATGACCATCACCGACCACGACTCTACCAAAGCGGCAATATTCATACCATGTCGTAAAGACATGGGGACCCTAGCAATGGCCAAATTGTTTTTACGACACGCCTTCCCTTGGACTGGGATCCCCTCCAAGATCGTTTCCGATTCGTGACCCTCGCTTTACCTCCGACTTGTTCAAAGAAGTTTCCCAGGTCCTCGGAATCAATCAAAATTTAAGCACCGCCTACCACCCTCAAACTGATGGACAATCAGAAAGAACAAACCAGACCCTGGAAATGTATCTGCGCATCTACACAGGAGAGAAACAGGAAGAATGGGCACACTGGCTCCCCATAGCCCAATACCACTTTAACGCCCACAAGTCTACTACCACCAAAAAAACCCCCTATGAACTCCTCATCAGGTTTAACCCTCAAGGACTCGGCACCCAGCTCAAGTCCAAGTTCCCCGGAATCCAAGAACGAACTCCAAGCATTGAAAGACATGAGGGAATCTGCACAAGAGGCAATGAAAAGGGCACAGAATAATTGGATCAAGGAAACCAAGTTCAAGGGTTTCGAAGAAGGACAGAAGGTTTGGTTGGAAGGCACTAACTTAAAAACTCCCCATCAGTTTCATAAGTTCCGCCCCAAACGATTCGGCCCTTTTATCATTACCAAACGAATCTCCCACATCGTTTATCAACTCCAATTACCACCCCAATGGAACATCCACAACAGTATTTCATGCCTCCCTCTTATCTCCAGTCACAGAAACAGCCGAACATGGACCAAACTTCCCTGAGCCACCACCTGACCTTATCTCGGGAGAGTATGAAGTCGAGAAAATTACCGCTCAACGTCTCCATAGAAACCACCTCCAATACAGGGTCCGGTGGAAAGGGTATTCCGCGGCAGAAGATACCTGGGAACCTCTCTCGAACCTTAAAAACGCTCAGGATGCCATCACCATGTTTCACCTCCAGCAACAACCCACCAAACTCTGGACCATGACCACCACTAACTCTGATCCCGCAGAATCCCATCACTCAGACGAAAGTCTGAACGACTTAGAACATCAGTTCCAAACACTTACGATACAACAACGTACATTACTCCCCCGAATTAAGCTCATGTAACCCCCCTTCTTATTCCGTTAATGACCCCTGCTATCCCCGACCGTGGATATACAATTTTCAATTTAGCCGCCAGAGAACAACTCTTTTCTGGAATTCTTTCTCCTGGCGACTTCCGCGGTTTTCAATTACTTATGACGGACCCCCGTTTCTCTGAGTTTCATTTACCCATACGAAGAGCAGTACTTACAGATTTAGTGTGGAAGCCACATCACACGATCAGCCTACATAAATACCCCCACTCCTTCCAAGTGGTCAGCCTGGCACCACGAACACGCTACCTCTACATACAACACCCCAATGTCGTCCCCCGTCTCTAGCTCATCCCCTCTTCCTATCCTTACCCCTTCCCCCACCATCAAACAGGAACCCCTCTCACCCGAAGTCATTCAACACATCATCGACCAACGAACCTTCGTCGTCCCAGACGAGACCGAGGTCCAAGACCTTGCGGCTACCCTCAACCCACTCGCCATCTGAGAAGGAACACCCTCGCCAACCCCGACCGAAGTAGACCCCACTCACCCTGGCCCCCCGTGGTTTGTTTACGAACCTTACACGCACTGTTCCCCCTTTTTACATTCACGATTAATGGGCGAAAGCGTCTATTACCTTACTTACGTGTCGCCTTATATAACGACGAACCCATGCTTCTAGGGACTATGGGTCGAGGAGAACCCACTTATGGAGAAAAGCTCATCGCCCGGCCCGTTGTCTCTGCCCCTCATCCCTCTGTCTCTGCCTCTGACCTCCGCCTCCTCATTGAGGACCACCCCTTCCATTTGATGCTGCCCAAGCCCTCGAAAACCTCCATGACCCCGGTGCTCTTGCCAACGTCTACCGTCTCCGTACCAGCTCTTTCAAGTTGAAAGTCTTGGAGGGCAAGCGCGCCTCTATCCAAGGGGCTCTAAGCGTCCTTCAAGGGCAACTTGCTGATCGACTCCATGAAATCCAGTCCCACACTAAAGAAGTCGCCGCCATCCGCAGTCGCCTTCGGGCCAACAACACTTCCGTCCGAGTTCGCCATCAACTCGATAACTTGATGACTGATGGGGGGCTCACCCACGACACTGGACCATATTACTCACTGGCAGGGAGCTACGACAAGATTGAGGACTCGAAGGAGTCATCCACTTCCCCTTCACCGTCCATTCACCCCCCTCTCTCCCTGACCCCTCCACTCCAGTACCTTCCTCCCCGTGTCGTCGACCAGTCCCAACACGATGCTCCCATGGGGTCACCTTCCCACTTCCCTCAAATGTTCTCTGATGACGCCAGTACCCCCAACACCCCTCTCACCCCCGCACGAATGACCTAAAGCACAGCATCACCAACTTCAGAAACGGCAGCACGTCTGCAAACACTGCAACACCAGGGGGCACTGGAACAAGGACTGTAACAGACCTCATACTAATTGCAGCGGACAAGTGGATTGCATCCTCAGGAGGACCCACCGGAGCTACAGGGGTTTCTGCCCTAGAGCCATGGGACCCCAGAGCGCGTGGCCAGAGGTCGAGGGCGATGAACTCCATGAGTCGGGCCCTGAGACCGATTAGTTCGGAGAACTAAGCATGAAGGGGGGATGATGTTATGACTTTACCCCCTTGTGGGTTCGTCCATAACCCCTTCCAACCATTTGTCCCTTTGTATTACCTCCGTTTCCGTGGTTACCATTCCACCCCTTGATGGTGATCCCTTATTGTGGTTCATCTATTGTGTTTCACTTATTATGTTTCATCTATTGTTGAGCTACTTT
>JAGFNK010001122.1:0-14639 GCA_025769875.1 Russula earlei
GCTCAAGCTCAGCTCGATGGGGATGCGAGTGGGACATCCAGGGCCGTAAGTGGCTAAGAGAGAGGGGAAGCCGTGTGTAAGATCTGGGGAGGACGAAGCGAGGGGGAAGCATGTCTTCCTCATTTCCTGGGTCAGGGATTAGTAAATCTAGCCCTAGGTCTCCCTCTTCCCATCCTTCTCCAAGTTCCTCTAGTTCTGAGCCGTTGCGTGTGATTGATGGTTGGCTCATAGACAGGAGGTGGTGTTCTTTCGAGGTCTATTGGAGCGAAGTTCTCGTTTAGTACGATTACGTTCTTCGACTTGTTGGATGATAGGTGTAGTGATACGTGGGGGAATAGGAATAGGGTCGGGTGAAGGGGTGCGAACGTGATAAGATGGGCTGCGAGTTCTTATGGGCGTGTTGGTCCCTCGAGTGGGGGGATCGATTGCCTGAAGGCACGTAGTATCGTGGTAAGGGAGTCATCTTCCCATAGTTCACGTGCTTGGACAATCATGGCGGCATGTTGTGCGGCGCATCGGACGAGTAGCCTAGTGTTGATAGTGGCTGCTGTCGAGGGGGACGGCTCTCTGGAGAGTGGTAAATGGATGAGTGTGGGAGAATATGGGGGGGGTTGGTACGAGAGTAGCAGAGGAAGCGGTAGGAGAGTTCTGGGTAGAAGACATGTTGTTGAGTTTGGGGGGTAGAGAGGTAGAGAGTAGTCGTCTGTAAGTGGTGTCTTTTTATATTTGGGGTCGTCCAGCCGAGGCGGAATAGTATTCTTTTAGAAGTTCTGGGGCATTGAGGTCACGATGGTCAACCCATGAGTCGTCTGATGCAGGGTATCCCTTCCAATGTACGAGGTATTGAAGTTTACGTGTTCGTCCGAATCTTCTTGTGTCTAGAATCGCTTCAATTTCATATTCTTCCTCGTTTTCGACGGTTGGTGGAGGTTGTGTGAATGGCGTGCCGTATTCCTCCGTTTCCTTATAAGGGAGGAGTAGGTTGACGTGGAAGACGTCGTGTATCTTCATTGATGGCGGAAGTTGTAATTGATATGCGACTTTGGAAATTCTTTTTGTGATAGGAAATGGGCCGTATCTTTTAGGCATTAGTTTGCGTGTTCCTTGTGTTTTGAGGTTCTTTGCTTCTAGCCATACGAGGGTCCCTTCTTCCATTTCTTCGGTGTCAGGTCTTAGGGGTTGTTGTTTACGTTCGAGAAGTTGTTGGGCGTCTTGTCTTGCTTCTTCCAGTTGTTTTAGGCGATTGGTGGATGAGGGTACGTTGTTGTCTTCTAGACTGATGTTAATCTGGGGTCTGAATCCCATGAGGAGTTCATGTGGTGATCTTCGTGATGTTTCATGTTTCCACGAGTTGTGCGCGTATTCTGCCAAAGGGAGCATTTTTGCCCAGGAATGTGGATGAGTCGTGGTCCAGGGTCTTAGGTATTGTTCTAGCCATGCGTTCATTCGTTCTGTTTGTCCATTCGGTTTGGGGGTGGAACGGTGGACATGTTTTGTTTGATGCCTAGATTCTTGCATATGGCTTTAGAGAACTTTGATGCGAATCGGGGGTCTCTGTCAGAGATGATTCTTTTGGGGATACCGAACCAGGGCACGAGGTGTTTCAAGTACTCGTGTGCAACACCTGTTCCATCAATCGTTTTGTTACAAGGGATAAACTTTGTTGCTTTGGAGCACCCTTGATCGACTATGGTGAGGACGCTATCAAATCCTTCTGATTTTGGTAGGTCGGTAATGAGGTCCATCGATACGTATTGAAAGGGGCCTTGTTCAACGTGTGTGTCGAGTGGGAAAGTCGTGGCCTTCTTTCTGGGTATATTGGTTTTGGACTCTTGGCATTTGGCGCAACCTTTGACGTATTGTTCTACAAATTGTCATAGTCTAGGTCCTTCGTAATGTTGTTTGACTAAGTCCCAGGTATTAGCTATTCCTGGGTGTCCTGCGAAGGGAGTGTCGTGGAATTGTCTTAGGATCTCTCGTCGTTTGTCAGGTTTGTCAGGTAGGTAGGTCTTTTTTGCGAATATTTCGGGTGGTAGTAAGGTGGTTTTTTGTTCTTCTACCCCCTTGTTAAGGTCTTTGCGATGAGAGAGCGTGTCGGCGATGGTGTGTGTGTGTCCAGGGACTGTGTTCCAAGGTGATATTGAAGTCTTGCATATATTGCATCCATCTGGCTTGTCGTCCTGTTAATTTTTGTGGTTCTTTGAAGTACGTGAGATTTTTGTGGTCTGTTCTTATTCTGACTGGTTTGTCGGCTCCTAAGAAGAATAGTCATCCGCTTTTTAATCCAAAAATCACTGCTGCTAGTTCTTTGTCGTGAGCGTCGTAATTTCTCTCTGCATCTAATAGTGTTCTGGAATAGTAGGCAATTGGGTGAAAACCGTCTTCATATTCTTGGGATATAACTGCCCCTACGGCGAATCCTGACGCATCAGTGTCTAAAACGAATTGTTTTGTCCAATCTGGGGTGCGGAGTACTGGGTAAGTGTTACGAACCAAGGCCAAGTCCTGGCCGAAGATTGTCCTATTTTACTCAAGAAAAACCTCTCTCACTTTGCATTGCCGACTCCCTTCCATTTTCTGGGCTATCCCTCCTGCGGTACAAGATATTGCTATTGCAAAGGCACTATAACACGACCAGGCACCAGTTTCCTAATCGGAGTAATCATCGCGTGGCAGCCACATGGCCACCAGCCACCATGGACCCAAAACAGCGGCACAAACTCTTAGAAACTGTTGCATAAATCATCTGACGTCATCAAGGCTCCAATGACATCATGGCTGACTGAGCGACTCCACAGTGACCTCATAGGCTCACTAAGCGCTCCACAGTGACATCATAATGATGTCATCGCTCCACAATGATCAGTAATGCGCTCAGTAAGCCTGAAAGTTGACACAAGCAAGTTTATGCCTCTGTAGTCCTATTGGATGGTACCAAAGAGTCTAGAATAGTCCCAGTGCTTTGTAATCGACCCTGTACACTGTATATAAGCCCCAATGAAGCATGGCAGTCGTCAGACTGTCCATTTGTGATACTCTCATCCTCCTGGGTACTCCCCCGCGACTGCTCAGTTTAAAGTCTACTCTCGTCTTCAAGGTACTCTTCAACGACCGCCTTGTTTAAAGCCCCTCGCTACACTGGCCTCTAGCCTTCGCCTTTGTCTCTTGCAACACCTACCAGTCCCCATCTGGTACCTCCTCGTCGTTTGGCTCGTCCTCCTGTTCAACGCCGCCTTCGCCGCGTACCATCTGTTCCGACCCTTGCCCACCTGCTCCTGAGTCCTTAGTGATCAGCAGTATGTGTCTTGACAGTAAGATACGCAAGTTTCTTTCAGGATTTGAAAGGCTTGGTCTTCCTTTGTTGTCCACTCCCATTGTCTGTTTTTCTTTGTTAGGTCGTTCAATGGTCTTGCTTTTATGGAAAAGTTGGGTATAAAATTTCGATAGAAGTTACAGAATCCTAGGAAGCTTCTGACTTCTTTTAGTGTAGATGGGGTTGGCCAGTCTTTAATTCCTTTGACTTTGACGGGGTCCATAGTTATCTTTCCTTCTCCAATAATTACTCCGAGGTATTCTACCTTCTTTTTATGAAATTGACACTTTTCTGGTTTAAGATAGAGATCGTGTTGCTTCAGTTTAGACAGTATATGATTGACTTTGAGTGTGTGTTCTGTTTCATCATTTTGTGTGGCAATGATGATGTCGTCCATATAGATCTTCAACCATCCTTGTGTGAGTTCTTCTTGGAAAATGTCATCCATCATAGTTTGAAAGGTAGCTGGAGAATTCGTCAGTCCGAAGAACATTACCGTAGGTTCGAACAGCCCGTCGCTGGTTTTGAATGCTGCTTTCCATTCGTCTCCTTCTTTGATCCGAATATTGTTGTAACCCCATCTGACGTCGAATTTAGTAAAACGTTCTTTTCCTGCTAGGGCGTGAATGAGTTCTGGGATTAAAGGTAATGGGTATACGTTGGGTATTGTCCATTTGTTCAGATTTCTATAATCTTGCACTGGTCGAAATTTTCCGTCCTTTTTCTTTATAAGGAAGAATCCACTGGCGTATGGCGAGTTGGATCTTCTTATTCGTTTAAGTCGTAGGTTTTGTTCAAGGAATTTTCCTTGTTCTTCTTTTTCTTTTGGTGAGAGGGGATACACTCTGCAGTTGATTGTTGTAGGGGCATCTGACTTTAGGTCAATGGCGTGATCCCATTTTCTCGGTCCAGGGAATCTTTCCGATTCTTGTTCCATGAATACTTGTCCATATTGATGGTATTGAAGGGGGACTATTTCTTGCCAGGTTTGTGCTTTGCCTTGGATTTGTGACTCTGCCAGTTGTTGCGCTATAGTAGTTTTTCGTATCTGGGTTTGCAGCCATAGTTCGTCACCTTCTTCCCAGTCTGTTAATGCTTTGATCCATGCTGGGGTTTCTTGATTTCCTTTAAGGGTGACTCTTCCCATGATGGTCCCCTTGGACCAATTTATTCTCGGGTTTGTTGATTCTAGGAATGGATATCCCAGGATGATATCGTCTTGTCCTATGTCCGTAACTAGGAACTGGTGTGTGTGTTTTTGTCCTAGTAACTTCAATTCTAATTGGACAGTTTGGGTAACTTTCCCTGAGCGGTTTAATGTCCCATCGACGTTTTTGACATTTCTGGTCGGAATTAACTTTTCGGTTTGTAGGTGTAATTCCTTTGTCAACCGAGGGGATATGAAGCATTCGGTAGCTCCACTATCTATCAGGGCTTTTCTTTCGGCTTTGTTTGATCCAATGTAAATAGTAGTCATCACTGATATTGACTTTCTTTGAGACTTGTACATGGAATCGACACCTAAAGCTCGAGCAATTCGCTGTTATGCTCAAGCGTCCGAAAAATCCTCTTCTTTGTCCTCGCTATCTCCCATCAACACTTTAATGAAAGCCTCTCTCTCTTCTACAGAAAGCGCTTTTGCTGCTTTGGCTGCCTTTGCGACTTTGTCGACGGTGTTTTCCTCGACTATTTCTACAGTGGAGGATTCGGATGTGATGGTGGTCGTATCGGCGGCGCGTGCGCGAGTTATTTCGCGTTTTCGGCTTTGTAGGGCAGTCCCAAGCCAAGTGTCCTCAAAGAGAACAGTGGAAACACCTTCCTTCCTCCCTGTGTTTCTGTTTCTTCGGCTTCAGTGACCACCTTGCGAGCGGCGCCCGCGCTGGTGTCCATCACGCTTGGGTCGCGCGGTGGGAGTCGTGGTTCGCGCGGGTGCGGTGTTGCCTTGGTTGTTCCCATGGTTGGCCCATGCCGAGTTGACTAATCGTCCCCAGGGCCTGTTATTCTGAGGTTGACTGGGGTTGCGTCCGCGTGTGCTGGAATGGTCGGACAGGATTGCGCGTTTGTGCATCCAGACTCTATGGTGTTTCTGTGCTGCTGCAACCCAGTCCATAAAGGAGGTGGGGTCTTCAAGATTGAGGCACGATTCGACCAAAGATTGTGGGAGTCCCCATGCGAACAGCCTCATGACTGTCGGTTCGTCGACGTCGAGTCCCGCACATCTGGCCAATAATTGGAATTCAGATATGTAGTCATCGAGCAAACCATCCTTCATTTTTAATTCCTTAAGTCGGTCTTGGGCCTTCTCGCGTTCTGCGTAGTGGTTAGTTGGTGAACAGCGCGTTGGAATTGTTGTCGCATGGCCTCCCACGCTGTCAGCCCAAGTGGGATATTGGTGGGATCGTTTTGTACGTCTTCGAGCCACTGGTCCATGGCTTCGAGCCATCCTTCTACCTTGGGTCCTTTCATTAGTGAGAGAAAGTATGCACACTTCTTAATGGGATCTCTGGCAATTTTGCTGTCATGGTTCATGGACATGAATCTATTGAACGCGACCAAAAATGCATGCGTGCGCGCGCAGTTCGCCATTGAAGAAGTCAGGGGGGAATTCCCTCGAGTTTCCCATTATCGGAGCTGCGTGTGTTGCGATCGCGGTCTGCGCGCGTGTCGTAATCATTCGGGGTCGGGGTCGGGGCTCGGGGGTCGTATTCCGTGGCCTCCCATTCCGGGGAATGAGGCGCGAGTGGGGGGTTGTGCTGTCCCAGATGAAGCAGGGTTGTGGCTGGACCGGGTCAGGGTCGGTGGCAGCGACTGAAAACGTTGTCATCTTGTCGTTGGTTCGAGCTCCATCGGAGTGTGGGTGACGGGGGCCAGGTCCTGGTGTCGGGGTAAGGCTCAGGAGCTCTGGACCTGGGAAGGGGTGTTCCTGAGGCTGTCAGTGTGGTAATATTAATGCCTCGAAGAGGACTTTGCTGAAGCCTGAAGGCTGGGCGAGCGACGCAGCGTCGCTTCCCACGTGTCTCTGCGCCTTTCGATTTCGAACCAAAGGCCTGTAAAGGTGGCCAAGGGCTACCTTGGCACCCATCCAGTTGGCATAATAGCCGGTCCATGGCACACTGTCTTTCTGTATGGTGTAGAATTCGACACCATCGTTCGAACATGGTTATGCTGGGAACATTCTTCTCTTGATCAGGCAACAGCTCAAAGGGACATTTGAGGGCAGCCAGTCCTTCAATGGTTGGGACACTTGATACCCTTTGGTCTTCCAGTCTCGAGTTGTAGTCATATTGGGAGAAATCGATATATTTTATGGTGAGCGTGTGGTTCGGGGTCAAGGGTTTGAGTGGTAAGCTTGTTCTAATGTCACCGACTGGGGACGGTGTCACTGACAAATCGTTTCACGCGCGAGACGTGCGCACTGAGTCGAGCAAGACAATGAGTTCTTGCGAAGATCGGGGATCTCAGTGATCACACAGCGAAAGCTAGTGTGTACCGCGGAGAAGAAATATAACAGGAAAGTCTTCGCGTTCGAAGACTTTGAAGATAGAGAGGATTTCTGAGTCGTTTGCTTGATTCCCTGCAAGCCTACAGTCCCGAAGCTAGAATCCAGTGATATTTCACAAGAGAACAAGCTTAAGGCTTGTTCTCTGTTACTGACAGGTTTATATAGACAACTATGTCCTATATCAAATAGCAGACATGAGGTAACAACGAGATAATCGAGACTTGGAACACGCTGGAAAGTAATGGTACATGCGAGGCTAAGTGAGTCATACAAACGCGCGGGAATCGTGAGGCTGTCCGGGTCGGCTTGTCCGGTTGCTGGTTCGGTCCGAGGGACCGGTACTTGTGACACAAAGTGTAAGTAACTGTACGCGAAAGCTAGGTGTCCGTCCAGGAAGTCGTGTATGATAGACAAGCAAAAGGACCCTTTGTAAGCAGGACGGTAAATGTCAGGTAAGGTAATAAGTTTCCTAAACAACGATGTATTAAAAATGTAAGCGATACGTCCAAGGGGGAAGTCAGCGTCTGGGGCATATATCCTGACGTTGGAACAGATGCTGAAGGGGGTTAGATTGTACTGGGTGGCAAGGGCAGTGTCGGATGGTTCCACAGCAAAAATGTGGACAATGTGTGCACAAAAGGCGGTTGTGAAGGTGTCTGTGAAGGCGCGACAACTCAACTGTTCTGAGGTAGGGATGCGTCCTAGATAGTCTTGGTGGTTTAAGTCATGGAGGGGGCACCACTGCTTGCGGGAACAATTGGTGGTGGGAAGGACAAAGTACTGATGAGGGTGGAACTGGAATGCTGTGCAAGGAGGGCGATCAAGGAAGCCTTCAGGCAAGGGAGGACAGTCCGCTTGCTGCTGTTTGTTCTGTGCTGGAGGGGGAGTGCCGATAGGGACAAAGTCGCCTGGAATAGGCTGGGCAATGACAGGAGATGGTGGTGGGGCTTCTGGGGAGTATAGGATGCTGAGGGGTGAGGACATTTCAACTGGGTTGAGGTCCTCAGTGAGAAGTTGAAGGGCAGTGGGTGGAGTGGGTTGGAGAGGAGAAGGGAGACACAGGGAAGT
This sequence comes from Russula earlei, assembly GCA_025769875.1. Taxonomy (NCBI): domain Eukaryota; kingdom Fungi; phylum Basidiomycota; class Agaricomycetes; order Russulales; family Russulaceae; genus Russula; species Russula earlei. The sequence goes on from JAGFNK010001122.1 coordinate 7,884, forward strand.
GTTAACAAGAGTGGGGGAGTTGGGAGTGGACACTTGAGCATTGGCTGGTCAATACAGGAATGATGAGAGACTGTCCAGATGTCAAGACACGTACTGCTGATCACTAAGGACTCAGGAGCAGGTGGGCAAAGGTCGGAACAGATGATACGCGGCGAAGGTGGTGTTGAACAGGAGGACGAGCCAAACAACGAGGAGGTACCAGATGGGGACTGGTAGGTGTTGCAAGAGACAGAGGCGAAGGCTGGAGGCCAGTGTAGTGAGAGGGTTTCAAACAAGGCGGTCATTAAAGAGTACCTTGGGAGCAAGGGGAATCTTTAGACTGAGCGGTCGCAGGGGAGTACCCAGGAAGAGGAGAGTATCACAAATGGACAGTCTGACGACTGCCATGCTTCATTGGGGCTTATATACAGTGTACAGGGTCAATTACAAAGAACTGGAACTATTCTAGACCCTTTGGTACCATCCAATAGGACTACAGAGGCATAAACTTGCTTGTGTCAAGTTTCAGGCTTACTGAGCATATTACTGATCATTGTGGAGCAATGACATCATAATGATGTCACAGTGGAGCACTTAGTGAGTCTTATGAGGTCACTGTGGAGTCGCTCAGTCAGCCATGATGTCATTGGAGCTGTTGTAGCACACCAGGTTGGGGCACGCGGAGTTCAGTGGGCTTGATCCGAGGGCGGGTACGGACAGAGAAGAACAGAGGGGAGTAAGCACCTCACGCGCGGTTGTTTGGCTTCTTGGCTTTTGCAGGCAGACTGATGTGAGCAGCAAAAAAGAGAATCCTCTATTCTTTTAGTCCAAAGAGTAGCTAAGAGGTTTATATATACAGAGACGCAAGAGGCATGAGACATGATGAAAGGAAGTCTAGACCAAGAGAGATCAAATTATGATGAAAGAAGGAGTGCATAAGGGATAGCTGAAATATGATGCATCGCACGTGATGGGCAAGTACAAGTCATGTGATTCCATGCTCAGCCGGATCACATACCTTACACTGTCAAGACTCACTGTTGAACTACCCAGTTCAAGAGCGAGGGATAAGCTCGAAGACGAGTCGATAGACATCCAAGACAGCGTGGGCAAGGAGTAGAGTCCAGAGTAGTAACAAATACCAGAGAGGTATTGTTACTGTGAGAGTAGGGCAGTCATGCAGAGAAGAGGCCAGGATAGTCACAAGGGGATGGTCCTTAAAGGAGTATCCCAGGGATGGAGAGTGCCGTAAACAAATGGACAGTCTGAGGACTGTCCGCTACTTTATTGAGCGCTTATATACTACAAGAGAACTGCTAAATAGGGAACAAGTCATAACCTTGTTATCAAGCACAATAGAGTGCTGAGTAAGAAATCGGAGTGCGCTTACTGAGCATGCTCAGTCATGCTCAGTAAGCTGCTGAGTAAGAAGGCTTTTCCTGATGAGTAAGAGCTTTCATTGTCCATGTGTTTGCTGTTCTAGTGCACATGCAAGCACCTGATCCATTTTCTGTTAGTTAGTTTAGGGCCAGTCATTTGAGGACTTGTAGTTTGGTTAGGGAATAGTGTTATCTTATAAGGCCCTTATATAGCTCTATTAGGGTCCTTCGAGTCAACCCTAATACTTCTATTAAGGTCCTTAGTATTGCCTTATAGTTCATTCTATAGTTATTAGAGTTGGTCTAATAACGTGTTGTAGAGTCTTTGATACTATGTTAGTACCCATTGTAGAGCACCTAGAGTCGTCCTAAAGGGTCCCTAGAAGGGCCCTAATACTGTCCTTTATTGCTAGAAGGGTTGCCATTAAGTGGGGCTTGCTGTATGTCAATTGTGCCGAGAATTGCTTGCATGACAATGCACGCAGCGATATTGTGGACACCTCTACTCACCCCTTTTGCTCGTGTGAACAGGGTGACACCATAGAGGCTGGGTTTCCTCCTATAAGGAAGGGTCCTTCAAGGGCCCTCTCCAGAGAATGGTTCATAACAGGAGCCTTGGTGACATCAGATGAGTTATGCAACAGTTTCTAAGAGTTGGTGCCACTGTTTTGGGTTCTTGGTGGCTGGGTGACCATGTGGCTGCCACACGATGATTACCCGATTAGGAAACGGGTGCCTGGTCGTGTTATAGTGCCTTTGCAATAGTGATATCTTGTACCTTAGGAGGGGCAGCCCAGAAAATGGAAGGGAGTTGGCAATGCAAAGTGAGAGAGGTCTCTCTTGAGTGAAATGGGACAATATATGGCCAGGGCCTGGCCTTGGTTTGTAACAGCTGCAAGCCCTCACATATGGCAGTGGCGAATGATGGTGAATGATGAAGGGGTGGCTCAGTAGGTCGGAGCGACACGGTGAGCAAAAGTGTAATGGTACGGTGCCTTGAGTCAAATAATGACAATCGCACAAGAGGTAAATGATAAATGATGTCAGATGCCAATTAGATGGGGTGTGTAAAGAACTCATCGATCCTACCCAGTCTCACTCACGCCAAGGATGGACAGCCACAGGGTGACCAGAGAGTTTTTGCACAGTGATGAATCGCTCAATATATTTTGGAACTGATCCCAATGGCTCCAGGCCCTCCAAGAAAATGTTCTGGAGTGTGCATCAGACTTCTGTTACTCTTTCTCCCGTGAGCTCTTCCAGGGCTTGGCAGACATGTGGCATGACTTGATGGGTTAGGTGCAGATCCTTCATAGCAGTGAATGGGACCAGGAGTTCTGGCCATTGAGTGGTTTCCACATCATCCATCCAGTGTGATTGAGGAACATTATTGTCCATGATGTCAAGCTTTATTAAAGTGGAGAGAAAGGGAAAGTATGAGTTGCAGACCTGGGCCAGCGATGCAAGCTGCCAATCCAACTCTCTGCAGCTGAGAACTCCAGAAACTGATTCATACCTTTGGAAATTGTGAATTCAATTCCACAACCTGAAAGTGTGCATGGTTGCTTTGTCACATGAATTGAACAATTCTGCTTGACTGATCAACCTGGTGGAGTTGTGGGAGGATAAAGTTGAGGTCCATGGAAAATGTTATGTAGAGTCTGCTGAGAAGGGGAGCCTCAATTTGGGCCACTAAGTCCTCCAAGTACTCATGAATGCCTTTGAATTCAAGTTGTGTGAGTGTGGGGAAGAGCGTGTGAATGGAGGTGGAGGTTGACTTGCCGGATATAGAAAGGATTCGAATCCAATCCAGAAACAGCCCCTTGGAGACAGGAGTGGTGGTAGCATGAGTGCATGGTGACAGTATGAAGTGCAAGATTGCAAGACAACATTGAGCAAGCTGGTCGAGCTTCGCATGCACTGTGCTCAGAGACAGTGGCAGTATGACAGCACTGGGCAGAGTAGGCACGGGTGGGTAGGTGTGCGTCAGGGAAAACTGCCTGCTTGATGTGTCTGTGAGCATCATGTCTGAATCCGTAGCAGAATGTGAGGCCAGATGAGATGACAGAGTTGCTGATGTGCATGCCCAGGACTCAGTTATGGTGTTAGTACAGCAGGAAAACTTGAGTGAGCCAGGACAATAGTTCAGTGAGCTTGCAGGTACAGGAACAAGAGAGACAAAAATGTTTGGTGGAAAGTGAGGGGATCGCAGGTGGATGTACCACCTGTGCAAGGGCCGGTGTATCTCCCACAACACAGTTGAGTTTGCATTGTCCTGTAGTTATGATGGTTAGCCACAATATGACAGTCTTTCCATCGCCAGGACGCATGATAACATTCACTATGATCTCTTCTTCCAATAGAAATCCTGGGGAGAGATGTAACCGGAACTGGTAAAATTTGAAAGGCAAAGAATGACAAGTTGATTCGCAGACAAAGGTAGTTTTGGCAGTCCTTGAAATGGACAATTTGCCAACAAGAGTTCTCACAGAAGTGGAGTGGATCCACCCAAGAATGAATCTGGAAGGGGAATCAGTGTTTTTTGGTACCCAAAACTGCAGATGTGTCAGCTCAGGGAATACTTTCTGTATTGCTGCTGTGAATCTTGTGATGTTGGAATGTAGGGCAATACCAATGGCCGATACGGGTGAGCTCTTTGCAGATACAGAACACCATCCATGCTTTTGCCCAGGCGATCTAATGCTCACACTGGCACTCAATGTGTGTGGGGAACTGGTCTGGTGTCTTCACATTCACGATCATCCCATGTGTAAGCAGAATGCATTGGGGGAACAGGCCTCAGTGGTGGTGGCAGTGGCTGGGTGGTGTAGGGTGTATACCACATGGGCTCTGGGTCGTACATTGACAACTTGCAGGAGTACATCAAGACGGCCTCTGGGCCTCTGTCAATGCATGCGCACCAAGGGAAGGGGCAGTGCGCCTTGTTTGTGCAGACATGGCAAGTCACCTGATGCTTATGATAAGACATGGGCAAGTGTTCCCTTGTGATGGAGAATGATAGGAACGGCAGCTGCCACGCGAGAGTTGGACATTATAGCCACCTTCTCCATGGGGATGCGTCTTCTGTTTGCTCCTCATGATCATTGTCTCACATGTATTTCTGTCTCACTGTTCATGTTCATTGTGGACGAATTCATAATCTATGCAAGGGTGTCAATGCATGCATATTTCCAAAATGACCCTGTGTTTGAAGGACTACATCGTTGTCAACACACACACACTCTAGACCACAGTCAGCCCTGTCATCATCTATGGATGGCATGTCAGTCCTCCACCTTGCCTACATTATAAGCTGTCAGCATGAAATTTGACATGACCTGTTCCACTGGTTACAGCATGATAGTATCTCTTGTTACTGATGGCATGCCTTGCATTTGCTGAAGTGCATCCACTCGAGGACATTTTCTACTCTGTGTGCAGGCCCAATCCCCACTTCCAACATCTCATCTTACTCATTCACTCTCCATGGCCAATGGATCCCCACTGGCAGCTGCCCCTGATTCTGAGGCAGGACTGCTGTTTGGCATGCCACCGAGTTGCATGAGTAGCATGGCATCATTACATCTCCAAGACGAGGATAACAGTGGTAAGTGGAAGATCAACAAATGACCACAGACACATGCCAGGATACACGACCTGGGGGATGTCATGCTGCACCCTTTGCTATGTGGTTTTGTAGTGTCTTACACTCTTGTTCCCCCTCTGTTCTCCTATCACTCTGCACCTTCTGTTCTACCAACTTCAGCATCACCTGTCCTGTCCATACAAGCTCATCCAAAAACCGCCCCACCCTGAGTGTATCAGTGACCAATCTGCCACTGTCCCAGCCATATTTCTTGCTAGCAATGCCACCTCCCCCACACCCTGTGCACTTGTGCCTTGGGACCTGTCACTGTGGCCATACCTGCATTCTCCAGATGATCTTGATAATATTGTTGGGCTGACCTCATTTGGCATGTTCTTCATGATGCTCGTCATCATGCCCTTGTTTGATGGCGCCCTCCTCACCCTTGGAAACATGCACACACACATTCCATTCCCATTCCCTCCAGTCCTGTGTCTATTGATATTTTTCTCACCAAACAGTCATGACTTTTGACTGACCCCCAGCACATTGTCACTCACCACGTTGCTCTGACCTACTGAGCCACCCCTTCATCATTCACCATCATTTGCCACTGCCATATGTGAGGGCTTGCAGCCCACCTTGCCTTGCCTTGCCTCCCCTTGCCCATTCGTGTGTGATTGCAATCACTGCCTTGATGCACACCTCACGTCATTTGTAAATAGTTGTATTATATCATGTATTCAACTGTAGGGAATGTAATTTTATCATGCTTGGAGTCAGCACTCCAAAACATGAAAATTCAACAAGGGAAACCCATTATTTGGTTGTATCTAGATGCAGTACATGAGGTTTTAATGTCCAAGTTTCAAGGCAATTCATTGAGAAATGGACGAGATATGGCAGTTCAAAATTTCGCACGCAGATCGGCACCCAAAAATTGAAACTTCAAGAACTGAATATTAGGCTCCCATATTTTAGTTGCACCTAGATATGGTATACAAGGTTCTACTGTCCAAGTTTCAAGACAATTTATTGAGAAACGGTTGAGATATGGCAGTTCAAAATTTCACACTCAGATCACACCCAAAAATCAAAACTTCAAGAACTAAGAATTAGACCCCAACTCTTGGGCTGCACCTACATACAGGACATGAGATCCCACTGTCAAAGTTTCAAGTAAATTGATTGAGAAACAGTTGAGATATGGCAGTTCAAAGTTTTGCACTCATGTCAGCACCTGAAAATCGACATGCCAAGAACTGAATATTAGGCTCCCATATTTTAGCTGCACCTAGATACAGTATATAAGGTTCCACTGTCAAAGTTTCAAGGCAATCTGTGGAGAAACTGTTGAGATATAGCAGTTTTAATTTTGCACTTGAAATGACATCCAAAAATGGCAAGTGCAAGGTCATGTGAAAATGACAATAACTTGTGTACACCATTACTCCTCTTTATGGCCAGCCCCCAATCACCTTGCCTCTGCCTCAAGGATACTATTTGATATAGTGTCCCACATGTATATAAACCTGTCCTAAGAGGAGAACAAGCCCTAAGCTTGTTCTCCTGTGAAATATTGTTAAGATCTAACTGATCTTGTTACTGACTCTTAGTGAAAGAGTTGCTTGATTTAGTTCAAGCACTGTTATGAACCAAGGCCAGGCCTTGGCCATAGATTGTCCCATTTCACTCAAGAGAGACCTCTCTCACTTTGCATTGCCAACTCCCTTCCATTTTCTGGGCTACCCCTCCTGCGGTACAAGATATTGCTATTGCAAAGGCACTATAACACGACCAGGCACCCGTTTC
>JAGFNK010001123.1:0-14631 GCA_025769875.1 Russula earlei
CCCTATTTACTCAAGAAAGACCTCTCTCACTTTGCATTGCCAACTCCCTTCCATTTTCTGGGCTATCCCTCCTGTGGTACAAGATATTGCTATTGCAAAGGCACTATAACACGACCAGGCACCCGTTTCCTAATCGGGTAATCATCGCGTGGCAGCCACATGGCCACCCAGCCACCATGGACCCGAAACAGCGGCACAAACTCTTAGAAACTGTTGCATAAATCATCTGATGTCATCAAGGCTCCAATGACATCATGGCTGACTGAGCGACTCCACAGTGACTTCATAAGCTCACTAAGCGCCCCACAGTGACATCATATTGATGTCATCACTCCACAATGATCAGTAATGCGCTCAGTAAGCCTGAAAGTTGACACAAGCAAGTTTATGCCTCTGTAGTCCTATTGGATGGTACCAAAGAGTCTAGAATAGTCCCAGTGCTTTGTAATCGACCCTGTACACTGTATATAAGCCCCAATGAAGCATGGCAGTCGTCAGACTGTCCATTTGTGATACTCTCATACTCCTGGGTACTCCCCTGCGAACCGCTCAGTTTAAAGACTTCCCTCGCCTCCAAGGTACTCTTCAACGACCGCCTTGTCTAAAGCCCCTTCGCTGCACTGGCCTCCAGTCTTCGCCTCTGCCTCTTGCAACACCTACCAGTCCCCATCTGGTACCTCCTCGTCGTTTGGCTCGTCCTCCTGTTCAATGCCGCCTTCGCCGCGTACCATCTGTTCCGACCTTTGCCCACCTGCTCCTGAGTCCTTAGTGATCAGCAGTGCGTGTCTTGACAGCATACACCCTATGAAGTCCTAAAGAACTGAGGTCCCTGATATCTCACACCTCAGAGTATTTGGTTGCGGTGCATATGTGCACTTACCAGAAAAGTGTTGAGTCAACAAGCTTTTGCCTACAAGCAAGCTAATGATCTACCTTGGTCATACTGAGGGGATCAAAGCCTCACTCTTTATGAGGCTCCCAAATAATATGCTTTACACTAATGCTACCGCCATCTACAATGAGACCCTGTACCCCAAATGCATCAAAGCGTGCACTAAAGGTACCACATGTATTAATGAACCACGTGAGGAACTACCACAACAACCTGTCGAAGACACCATTCCTGGTGTTGACGACCCATTCCCTACAATCAAAAGTGAGGACAATGAGCAGCCTATACAGGTGCCACAGGAAGAGGAATGTGAGCAAACACCCATCCCTCCTACACCATCTCCTCCTCCTGTTGAAGAGCCTGTACCTCTTTGAAGGTCTCAGGGGTTGAGAAAAGTACTGTACCTACTCATCCTGGCAATGTCTATGGTGAATGCAGACACCCCACAGAAGTGGAAAAAGACGTTTGGCGCACACACACATGGAGAACAATGACAGAAAACCAACCCAGTAGCTCTGGTGAGGGTAGTACATCAGGATTGGCCATACCAGGCCCTTACCCTCCTGTTGTCCTTGACGATCAACTGCCGCAAGCCTCTGAGGATGAGGTAGAAGACATTCTATGTCTAGCAAGGGAAGGGGGAGTCAAATTTCTGAACTATCTGCTTGCCCAAGCAGTTCCACTAAGTTCAGAAGCACCCAAATCTGCGAAGATTTGCAAATGGACCTTTAGGGACATTCTGCGAATGCCAAGTGAACTCCAAAAGGAGTGGAAAGATGCTTGTCACGAAGAGTTGGAATCCCTCCACAGATGCAAAGTCTTCAAACTAGTCAATCCTCCCAAGGATCGCAAAATAATCAAAAATAGAGGGGTGTTCAACCTTAAGTCTGATGGTCATAAAAAAGCCAGACTAGTTGCCAAAGGCTTCTCCCAAGTAGAAGGCATTGACTATGATGAAATATTCTCACCCATGGTACGGTTTGAGACAGTCTGCCTGATGATTGCGCTCGCAGTGCTTAAAAATTGGCACATTAGTGGACTAGACGTCAAGACTGCCTTTCTCTATGGTGAGCTTGATGAAGAGCTCTATATGGAGCAGCCCAAGGGCTTCAAAATAAAAGGCCAAGAGCATAAAGTCATGCACCTTAAATGTGCAATATATGGACTTAAGCAAGTGGCACTTACATGGTGGAAAGCCCTTGACAAGTCCATGGCCTTGCTTGGCTTTATTTGCCTTATGTCTGACTCTGGGCTCTTTGTTAGTAAAGACAAGAGCATCATAGCCATTGTCTAGGTTGATGATGTGTTCCTCTTTGGAGTAGACAAAAAACAAATAAATAAAACAAAGGAGCACTTTATGAAGCTCTGGGAATGTTGAGATCTGGGCGATGCCCAAGAATTTCTATGCATGCGCATCATATGCAAGTCTGGCCAGATACATCTGGACCAGACTAAATATCTAAAGAAAGTGCTGCAGCATTTCGACCTGCTTAACTGCAAACCCTGATCATACTCCACTACCAGAGGGCTATCACCCCTCTCCCAACACTTCTGCTGCTGACCCAGCCTTGTGGTCAAAATTCCAGCAAGTTATAGGATCACTCCTATACATAATGCTTGGAACGCATCCAGACATAGTCTTTGCAGTCACAAAGTTGTTGCAACATGCTGCCAATCCCTCAGAGGATCATTTAAATTATGCATTCTATATTTGCTGATACCTCTTGGGAACCACCAATTATGCCTTGATCTATGATGGACCATCTAATGGTGGCCTAATGGCATATGCTGACTCTGACTGGGCCTCTGACCCGACCAATCAGAAGTCCACTACAGGCTATATGGTGAACTGGCTGGAGCAATACTTTCGTGGAACTCATGAACGCAGAAAACAGTTGCACTCTCCTCCACAGAAGCTGAGTACATGTTGCTCTCTGACACGAGTAGACAGTTGGTTTGGATTAAATCCTTACTAACAGAACTTGGCATCAATCTTGCTCCCATCCCACTGTTCGGTGATAACCAAGGCTCATATATTCCTAGCCTCCAACCCTGTACAAGAAAAGCGCATCAAACACATTGATTTGTGCTATCACTTCATTTGTGAAGTCATACAAAATAAACAGGTGGAGCTATTCTTTATTGAAGGGGCTAATAACCCAGCCGACATGTTCACCAAGAACCTTAGTCGTGTCAAGTTCCTCAAATTCAGGGAGCAGCTAGGACTAACGTTCCACCCCTGAATGTAGGAAAATGCTCATGGCATCTACTGATGCACTTAGCAAGGGGGAGTGTTGAACCGAAACCCGAATGGATCAAAGAAGGCGAAGACCTTCATACAAGGTTTAAGATCTGCTCATAGATGTTATGTGTTAGACAGAACTTTAGCATATGCGCTTATGGCAATAGGGTTACGCATACTACGCTATCTATCACAAGATGCAGCCTTATGGTGTGTCTAGAATGTTTCCACATCACGCATCACTATGTGCGCGATATAGTGGACACCTGTAGTCACCTCTTTTAGACTTAGGAACAGCCCTGGGTCATAGAGGTATAAATACCATACATGTAGATGAGTATACATATTGCTCTACACCCCAATATCACTTGAGCATTAGCACAACCTCTAAGGTGGGTTGCTTGGCCTGTTAGCTGCGCTCTATGCTGTGCAACACTGGCAACCATTACAAGTCCTTCTCAGCCATGTAGATAATGTGAGCAAGAGGCGCTGAAGGGCCATCCTGGAGCATGGCAATGATGATGATGCTGTAGATCAGTCAATGCTATCTGCCTGTTGTGAAGACTTGTACATTCCACAAAGCCCTTAGAATAGTGTTCCATTAGGGCTCACATTTGATGACTTGCCTTTCCACATAGATTCTATGCCTTCATGTCTAATTCCTATCTTGCAGCACCATTAAAAATTGTATAATATAGGACCTAGATCTGAAGTTACATAGGTTCCAGTAGGTTTCCTAGGTTTCCATCCCAACTGTCTGGCCAGGTTTCCAAGGAAATGGACCTGGGTTTCCAAGTGTCTAACTCTCCAGGTTTTGGCTGGTTTTTGGTTTGTTTTTGGTGGTTTCTCAACTTGAGAAACCTCTGGAACTGAGAGGCATGATTACTGATGCTGTGTCAGTGGCGAACGCGTGCCACTTGAGATCATCTCATGAAAGTCGAGTGGTTCATACCAGCCGCTGAAAACCTGCTTGCTATAACTGCTGATGCTGTTGATGGAGTACTATATGACCCTCGGTTTTGTGTCAGGAATTATCATTAAGCGGTGAGATCAGTGAAACACAGTCAAGACAAGATGGCGGAGCACAACATCCATAAACTGCCCACTTGCAACCAGCCTAGAAATGGTGATGCATCCACGTCGCGTAAATTAAAATGATCCTATGATGAAATTTATAGACCTGCCCATCATGATCATGATCCTGATCCTGCCTCCGTGGACTGAGGGGAGGTAGACGCGCACCGGCTGGGTGTATAAAGCCAATGCCTGCAATTTACAATACTTTCCAGCTGTGCTCCCAATCATTGGTTACCAGCAGGTACTGGTTACCGACAATATTTCTAAACTCTCTACGCCGCTGTCTTTTTATATCTCGACAAACTCGACTTCAAAACTCCATATTCCCATTCATAAAGTAACAATGCGAACCTCCTCTGTTTTTGCCATATTCTGCCTCGCCGTTGGCATCGCTCCATCGTTTGCGCTTCCTGCAGGGTACGCCAATTCTTCAAGTCCTCATTCTCGAAATTGACTTTACCTCGTGGGAATGGGAATCCCTGATTCAATGGGGATCACAGGGATTCAACACACCAGGCTTCTATCCAAACGCAAGTTGATGTGGGGGATAAAATAGATGAAGTGCGCGTCTTCATACAAGGATATCGCAAGTGTTTACGTGAATGTAACAATTACCCGATCCGGGGCCTTGAGTTGGCCGCTGCCCGTATGCTTGCACTCAAGAATCTCCGGCCCGCGGACGGACTCAAGAACGACCTGGTGAATCTCCACGATGCGCACCCCGAGGTGTTGTACCAAGAGGTTAGTGAAGCGCTGAAAGATCTAGAAAGCTTGCAGGAAGAAATGAAGGCTACGGCTATGTGTGAAACCGGCAGCGCCACGAGTGAGCCAGTAGAGCATCAACCGAGAACGCGCAGTGCTAAATCAGGGTGAGCGGGAGCGATCCCCCTCCCTTGATAATTCCAGGATATTGTTACAAATTTATTGATAATACTTCAATATTCTAGAATAGCGCACGGAGCCCTTGGCCCACACGGAAGTTGACTAGATTGGTTGACCGCCGACACAACGCCTTTGACCTCCCTCATGCATACACCCCGTCTCCTGCATCTCTTTCATCACATTCCTTTCACCAACTCTCTCCATTACCACACAAGGGCCGGAGCGTCAACGTCTATATCCCGGACGCCATCACCACCGTTCGCCTCACCCCAATCAGCGCTCACGCTACCCCCTGCCTTTCACTCTCTATTTCACTTGCATCAGCTCTTCTTCGTCTCCCTTGCCATCCACGTCTAGATCCGCCTTTCACTGTCTCAAAACGCTTCTCATTCTCACTCCGCCTGCATCATCTCTCTCATCCTTTCTTTCATCACCTCTGCCTCCACTGCCCCGCTTTCTCCCTTCTGGCAGCATCAGTAAAGATGGATTTTAGTTTCTGTTGGTTTCTCACCTCAGGAAACTGAAAAAAACCAGCGGAAACCGGGAAACCAGGAGACTTGGAAACCCATGTCTGGTTTCCCGGAAACAACCTGAGAGTATCTTTCATGGAAACCTAAGAAACTAACAGAAACCTGTCGAAAGTATGGAAACTGGTAGAACTATAGTATAGTAGGAAAAAAATCACTGAAAATGGTCAGAAATAGGGTATATGTTGTTTCTACTTGTAATTGGAAGTCAATTCGAGCTGGTACAGATCTAAGCCTTGAGGGGACTCTCAGGTATATACAGATCAGCATGGAATGCAGATATCATCGAGGCATCAGCACGATGAAGGGATTCATCATCACCATCGTTGTCTGCACATTCCAGTGCAAGGTGCCAGTGTCGCTCACTCCGACGGTCGATGTGACCATAGAAAACTTGAATTGTTTTCCAGTGTGCTTCATGATGTCTACCAGGTTTCCCAGTTTCTGGGTTTTTGGTTTCCGGAAACTGGGAAACCAGCGGAAACCAACAAAAACCTGGGAATTTTTTTTTGTGGTTTGCTGATGAGTGCTCTCCCAGCCTCTTTCATCAGGAAAAACCTCCTGTGCTAGCGAGAGTAATGTGAAGTAAGTCAAAGATAATGCACAATAAGGAGTAATAAGTGCCAAATAAGTGTCAGTAGACAGCCGATCAATTGGGGGTTGGGGCAGATAAGTGTCAATAACATCAATAACTGTCAGAAGCCTGGCGAGTAATGCCCAATCAATCTGGGGGGTCAGGCAGATGTACTTCTTTGGTAACAAAATTGAACTATCAGTAGTGAGTAACCAATGCTAAGTGCAATAGTGCACACTAACATGCAATAATACTGTGTTGGAACTAGCAATACATAAATAACTCTCAATAGTCTCACAATAACTGTCATTACTATGCAAATTGCAGGTAGCTAAGCCTATTAGCAAAAGGATTGATATATAATGTGTGGCAATGCTCCAGAATGGTAAAGGGAGTCAAAGATGGAGGAGCGTCTGGACCAAATCGTGGGAACAAGTGGACACTACATACAGTAGTGTTCACCGGGATAACGCCTGCAGATTGCTGCCCATTTTGAATCAATCTAGATACCCTATACATACGATGGACATGATCTGGCGTGACTGGAAGCTGTGAGAACCATTCAACGTACACGAGGTGAGTTGGAGGTGTGATGTCCAGGGATGGGAAGATGTCGCGGATAGCTTTACTTGGTATCTGGAAAACTATGTGTACTTGTGCAACTTGATCCTCTTGGGTAACAGTCAGCTTAGGTTATACATTCATAAGAATTGCTTACTATGTGTGCCATCACGAACAAGAACAGTATCAAATCTTGCTGGCAGGATACGCCCATGTGAATCGGATTGTTGTGGCTCCACATGCACCAAGTCAATTGACTCCATTTGGTTAGTGTCATTATTGCTAGCCACGAACTTGATCCAATGAAAGACTGGGACACCATGGAATGGGATTAGGGTGTTTGCTGCCCATGTGCGCAATGTTGCCGTTGAGGCATCAGGGTTGTTAACCCAAACAATGAAATCAGCCAGGGCATCTTGAAAGTCGATCGTGCCGTACATCTTAGCAAGATCATTGAATGATCCTGACTTCATTGTGGGGTTATGTGCCATCTTGAGAATGCCGAGACATGTCTGCAAGGGACCAATTGATGTCCTGATGTCAGCGTCACACTGCTCACCCTGCTGCTGCCGCTTAATGGATGCCATGTGCTGTTGGACTTTCTCGCAATGCTCCAACCATGTGGTCATCTGTGAGTACTCATCCTTGTGGTTTGTGGCACGGTATGCATCCTTTGCGAAATCTATGTGAAGACACTTGGTTTGTTCTGTATTATAGTTGTCAGTTGTGCCAAAATACATGATCGAGGACCAATAGTGAAGGAGACTGTGGATTTTTGGGATGTTAAAGTCATCCCGTGTACCGAGGTCGACAAAGACTGCCTTATTCTCATGGAAGTGTTTGAGCACGTCCTGAAGGTGGGTAAGAGTACCACTCGTATGGCTTGGGTACTGTGCCAAGTACAAAAAGTCAAGCAGTGCGTGCACTACTTTGATGACACGCATTGATGCATGGCCACTGAGAAGAGGGATATCAAAAATGACCCCAAGGAGAACATGACAGATATCTTTGTGTTCCTGTCCTGAAACATAAGACAGCGATGTTATGTCTTTGGTAAAGAGCATAATGCTGTGATTTGGGGGTAACAGGTGGCAGCGTCGGTTGATTGGTGCCGATCCAAAGACAGTTGGGCTCGTTAGCCACGTGATAAGATGCTTCATAACACCCTGAAGTAGTTGATGAAGGATATCAGGGGTGATCGACAGGAAGATGTCAGCGAATGGGAGAGATTCCCAGAAAGGGTGAAAAACAGGCTTGAGGCCAGCTTCTCAACAGGCTCTGTGGAACACACCTACGTCCCCATCTGCTAGGCGATAGAGGTGCTTCATGTCACTAGAGAGACGGGGCAGGAACTGATAGGGGCCAAAACAGTTTCCATACATGTATGGAATATATTTGCCAAGGCGTGGCATCGAGCTGCCTTGTTTGTCATGCCTTCTAGGTTTGTTGTTGGAATATAACCGATTAGTACTTGTGCGTGGCGCGATGGCTTTCAACGAATGTCTTTTGGGATATTTCCAATTGTGAGATATAGATATATGGGGTATGCCGTCTTCCCGCGGAAGACAGTAAGTTGTGTTTTGTCAGACGAGATGATGATGGGAATGATAGTTGCACCCGGGCGATGGGATTCGAGGGACGTCTGGCTCCATCATAAGTGTATAATAAAAACTGAAAGTTGGTGTTATGCACCTGGACTGTCCACCACCAATCACCAGTATACATCTCATTGAGGATGCGGGACGTTCGCTCA
Source organism: Russula earlei (assembly GCA_025769875.1). NCBI lineage: Eukaryota > Fungi > Basidiomycota > Agaricomycetes > Russulales > Russulaceae > Russula > Russula earlei. The sequence continues at coordinate 8,509 of JAGFNK010001123.1, forward strand.
GGGGAGGTATAAAGTCGCACAGGTGCAAACACAAGGTCCTTCATGAAATTGGGGTCACCATAGAGAGCCCGGATACATTGTAAGGTGTCACAGAAAAAGAAGCAAAGATGTTCATGCCCAATGACCAGTTCCTTGCAATTGAATGGCAGTTGCCCAGGCAATTTCTTGTCAATGATATTGTTCAATTCCCTTGTCATTTTGTAGGAAAGCTCAAGCTTCTCGACGACCTTTCTCTATCCCTCAGTGCTATAATTTGTGAACATAGGGGTACACGTACCTCAGGGATCGCAAGTAGATCTGTGACCACTGATGATGTTGGGCCATGCATCTTTGCCCAATGTGCGATTTCCCAGTCAATTTTGGAGGAGAATGGAGCCCATATGGTGTCTCTGGGTGCTGCACCACTAGACCCATTTGCTGCATGGATGTCATACGGTCCAGAAATCGGAGCACCAGGGTGACCAAATGGAAATCGGTCCATTAGCATGGCCTATGATTCGCCCACCTCAGTCCACACAGGTGGGTGATCAGGATACCCCAGATCTGCAGGTAATGGCGGTTCGATGGCAGTTTCCTGCCCGGATAAGCACATATTGTGGATTTGATCATCATCATAGTCTACAATGTCAATGGTCAGCGTTAGCCATAAGTGTTGTAGTGGATACTCACTGTCCGATTGCATGACTCCCAAAATGGGGTAATTGGCCAAAGGCCCATCATCCGCAGCAGGGTCACGTTCACCACAAGAGGTGATATTGGAAACGATATGGGGTGTGGGAGTTGGGAATGATGCTAGTGATGATGCTGAGCGATGAATGGACTGAGACTCCAAATGGGCTGGTGTGGTGTTATGCACTATACGGCAGCGCACACTCCTAATCTTTGCAATGTGTTGAGAGTAGCCGTGATGGGTAAAGTTGCGCTTGCAGCCTGGACAGTGAATCTGTGTGGCTTTCATGACAGAATGCTCAACTAGTTGAGAAGAGGAGGAATGGGAAGTCACTGTCAGAATATGCCATGTGCTTTTAACATAAAATAAAACTCACCTTGGTCATCAAACCCCCATCACCCTTCCTGTTGTTTCCAGCATTCTTACCTCCACTCTCTTATTTTCATCTTGCTTCATCCATGGCTCCTCGCACTCGTTGCAATGTGGCCAGATGATCTTCTAACAAGGGGAACACGGCATCTAGGAACGAAGATGCTATGATACAGAGCAACATTGATCATGAAACGTATCTAAAAGGTACTTCAAATTTTATTCATGTCAGCATATCTAATATCAAAAGTAGGGAATAAATGCACCTTATCCTCCAATGACGCTGATCACCCCAGCTCTGCCAATTTGGCTGTGCAGCCAACCTATACCCCACTTGCAAAGAAGGCACGAAAGTCCAGTGTGCTGCAGAAGTCCAGTGTGTCACATGGTATCATAGATGTTGCATGTGTTGACTTGGACACAAAGGTCTTGGATATCAAGGAGGGAATAATGATTGCTGTCATGAACCATTCCCCGGAGAGGGCCCTTGAAGGACCCTTCCTTATAGGAGGAAACCCAGCCTCTATGGTGTCACCCTGTTCACACGAGCAAAAGGGGTGAGTAGAGGTGTCCACAATATCGCGCGCCCATTGTTGCACGAGCGATTCTCGGCACAATCGACATACAGCAAGCCCCACTTAAAGGCAACCCTTCTAGCAACAAAAGACAGTATTAGGGCCTTCCTAAGGACCCTTTGGAACGACCCTAGGAACTCTACAATAGGTACTAACCTAGTATCAAAGGCCCTACAACGCGTTATTAGACCAACTCTAATAACTATAGAACAAACTACAATATAAGGCAACACTAAGGACCTTAATAGAAGTATTAGGGTCGACTCTAAGGACCCTAATAGAACTATATAAGGGCCTTATAAGATAACACTATTCCCTAACCAAACTACAAGTCCTCAAATGACCGGCCCTAAACTAACTAACAGGAAATGAATCAGGTGCTTGCACGTGCACTAAAGCAGTAAACATGTGGACAATGGAAGCTCTTACTCATCAGGAGAAGCTTCTTACTCAGCAGCTTACTGAGCATGACTGAGCATGCTCAGTAAGCGTCCTCCGACTTCTTACTCATCACTCTATTGTGCTTGATAACAAGGTTATGACTTGTTCCCTATTTAGCAGTTCTCTTGTAGTATATAAGCGCTCAATAAAGTAGCGGACAGTCCTCAGACTGTCCATTTGTTTACGGCACTCTCCATCCCTGGGATACTCCTTTAAGGACCATCCCCTTGTGACTATCCTGGCCTCTCCCCTGCATAATTGTTCTACTCTCCCAGTAACAATACCTCTCTGGTGTTTGTTGCTTCTCTGGACTCTACTCCTTGCCCACACGGTCTTGGACGTCTATCGACTCGTCTTCGAGCTTATCCCTCGCTCTTGAACTGGATAGTTCAACAGTGAGTCTTGACATCTGGACAGTCTCTTACCACCCGTGCTGACCAGTCGACTCATCAAGTGTCCAACGACATTCCGACCCTTAGTTCCTTGGAGCCCCACACTCCCGACATCCAACTACTATCACTTCCCCAATCTCTTCCACTTGTCTCAACCCTATCTCCGCCACCCGGACTTCCCCCCGTTGCAACTCATCCCCTTCCAGGGACTTACGAAGAGGACAACCCTCTTGATAATCAAGAAAACATTCCTCCGATCCCACAGGGTTTCTTTAATCCTCCGGACTGTGCGGAGTACGCCTTCCACCCCCACCAGTTTCAAGTTTATCGCATCCGGCATAATGAAGTAGAACACTGGCGCCCTTTGGAGGAAGCAGCACGACGCGACGCCCTTTCCACCATCCCTACTATAGGCCACTTGCTCCAGCGACCATCCACCAACATCTTTGTGTCCCCCTTTCGGGCCAAAACCGCCCACACTTTTGCGGTACTGCCTACCAACCGCGATCTCGTCAAACAGTTTAGCTTGGCTAGCTTCGAGGTGTGTAGTTCCGTGGGGATACACCCTCCGGACATAGACTTCCCCTTCGGTCGCCTCCACTACTTGTTTAACTCATCTATATATCGTCATCTGGAGACACTGCCTCCCATTTATCGATTTGCTGTACCAAGGATCTTTTATCCTTACTTCCATCCACGACTTTCTCGACGGCAGAGTTTATTACTCATACGCTTACCTAAAGATAGCTGAGGGAGGATATATATCATTCGAGAACAGCTTCTCGAACTCCCTAGACAACCTCCGTGTCTACCCTGCCTTGTCTCGCTTCTGTTTCCTCCCCCGTCTCCCTCTGAACCCTCTGCTTACTTTGGATCCTCTTCGCCCAAGTGTTATCAACATTGCTACCTAGTGCACAGTTCTTGAAAGTAAGAACTACCCTTGTAACACTAGACTAAAGAAATCAAAGCTTTGTCTGCAGTGCCTCCGCGATTCACAGTTTCCCCCAACCCGGGCACTGACTCGGAGTATGACTCAGAAGACGATGCAGTCCTCCACCAGCACGGGCTCATTGTTAATCACCTTCCCATCCTTCGGGACATTTACTTTCCCCCAATCTCTATTGTCAACATCTACGACCGGCAACAAATTGAAATCTGGTCTCACAACAGCCTACGTCCTCCGAGACTTAATAGGCCTTCTCCCATTCGGACAAGTCCTCAACCAAATACAATACGACTTGTTCGTTGACACCCTCAGTCACCTCGTCGAACCCACTCGCCGCCAACTCTTATTTTGGTACCTCTCCAACTCTAGAAACTTTGACAGAGAGCCAACTGGTATCCTCACCCTCACCGACAGCGACGAAAAGCTGTGGACTGAAGTTATCCTGCCTCAGCATTACGCTCTCGTCCAAGAACTATTGGAGGGACAAGCCTCATATTACCTATCCCTTTTCACCCTCATGCATGAGCACATCTCGGTGCAGTTTAATTACCTCCGCCTTAACAGATCCACACAGGGAGGACCTGCAACCCTCCAATTGGCTTACGTAGAAGGCAGAAGGTACATTTACAACTGGAGAGAGACTACCTGGACCCACAGCATCGTGGACGCCCCTCAGAACCTTGTAGACCCTGCAGGACTCTATTCTCCGCCGCCAGCAGTTTATACTGGCCCCCCTGTCCCCGAAGAACTCTCCACCATCAGCCGACCTCTCACCCCTGTAGTGAGACGAACCCCGACCAGCAGCATCCGCACCCATTGGTCCCCTACACCAACTCGTCCCGGCTGTCTGCCTCTGCCTCAGAGAAGTGTGCAACTGTGGCTTCCGACCCAACACGCCCCCCACGCCACCAGGAATAACCCTGTGGACCCCGGGAGATAGACACCTCCCACATCAACCACTCTGGCACCCTCTCACAGACGAAGAGGCCGCTGCTCTGCTTCTGCAGTTTCAAGAGTAGAGTGCCCTTTACCATTAACTCCCCCCGTTATTCCAATCCCACTCCCATATACTGATCAACAATTAACCCCCTTCGCTACTCCTCTAGTAGAGCATTCAAGTAGTAGCCAGTTCGCCTCCAGGTTCTATAGTTGGCTTACGGTGCTACTTCCCTGAGCTAGCATACTTAGGATCAGTACTACCTCATAGAACTCGTAGGGAATTATTAGATTTCAAGAATCATTGCAAGGAACTGTGGCACGCAAGAACACAAGCCTTTGTTCGCATAGACCACCCCATAGAAGAGATCAATCAGTTCGCTCCGCACCCCTTAGACTTTGAAGGCTTCCTTTGGAAAGGCCGCGTAGCCATAACATACTCTGGCGTCACCGAAGAGTATTTCCGCATCGCCCAAAACCTCCAAACCCAACGAAGAGGTACACCCGTATTGCTCCCAGCATACGCTGTCACCTACCCGTGGGACGCAACTCATTGGACCATTGTTCCCCTTTAAAATCCCAAGGGCTACTTACACAGAAGTTGTGAAAGGCGAAGACCTTTACAAACCACACGACCACGGAAAGCACATCTTTCATCTCACTAGAGAAGACCAACACCTTTTCGAACTATCATTCTATTGCAAGGATCCATACTGCTATTGGCACAAAGACTGGCATTACACCCGTGTCTGGCACAAGTCCTGGGACCCATAGCCCACCATTCGGCCAGCAACATACGCAGAGGTTGTAAAGGGGGAGAACCTTTACAAACCCATACGCTTCATCGGGCGTATCTATTATCGTACCCCAGAAGAACACCGCCACTCTCTAGAACACCCCTACTTCTGTAAGGACCCATATTGTCCGTGGCACCAAGACTGGCATCGTTAAGTGAATGAGTCAAAGTCCGGAAGAAGAGACTTCTCGAAGACCCCTTACAGAAAGTGAACAACTACAAATTCCTGTCTTCTTCCACAACGTCGACTATAACATCACTAGAGAATACTATAGCGGATACTGTAGAGACCGATCAGTCACCCAATACAATACCCTTTACGACCCTTGGACCTTAGACGCAAGGAAGGACTGGGACGAAGAGGACGTTGAACTCACTCAAGAAACTCTTCGAGCCCTCATCCCAGAGATCGCCTTTCTTCGTAACTTTGACCTCCTCACTGGAACTGCAGTATTCCAAGGTCGAACAGTCCACTGGAGTAGAAATCTTGAGCAATTCACATATCGAAACCACAAGCCAGTCGACTTCTCGACCGCTCAAGAGGAAGCTGAACAAGCAGAAGTCACCCGCACCCTTGAAGCCACAGTAGAAACTGCATCAAGGGTTCTATCACAGGTTACCAGAGCCCTCACCCTGGCACGAGGGAACACTCCAACACCAGGCCCATCTAGAGTACCAGGAGGATTTGACTCCCCCGAACCAAGCCATCTTCCCACTCCCGTAACAGTAGGACAACACACAGTAGCGGCGCCCCTGCCACCACCGCCGTCTCCTACACAGATAATACGGGCTCCTACTCGCCCACTGTCATGAACCATTCCCCGGAGAGGGCCCTTGAAGGACCCTTCCTTATAGGAGGAAACCCAGCCTCTATGGTGTCACCCTGTTCACACGAGCAAAAGGGGTGAGTAGAGGTGTCCACAATATCGCGCGTGCATTGTTGCGTGAGCGATTCTCGGCACAATCAACATACAACAAGCCCCACTTAAGGCAACCCT
>JAGFNK010001124.1:0-14615 GCA_025769875.1 Russula earlei
GGTGAGTAGTGTTTGGAGATAGATATGATAATGACTAATTTTTATGGTCATCTTGGTCCAGCTGCCGATGTCTCTCCGCAAACTCTTCGTGGTAATTCCACACGTCCTGAGCTCCGAGCGTTTGCGGAAGACTATAAGAAGAAACTAATTTTACGCGCACAGCCCTTTTTTTAACCTACCAGAGCTGTTTCACCTGAGGCAGATGTTCACCATTTACTGGGGGATTTCAGTCTGCCAAGAGACTGAACGACGAGCGTTCCCGACGCACCCCGTTATGCCTCTGAGTTCACTCGAACTCACACGATTTTTGGGCGCCCCCTTCGGGGCATGAATCTTGTCTCGGTCTTGTTTGCTTTTATCTTTGTCTCATGTTCTGTTCCATATTCTTGAATAACCGATACCCATTTGTCTACAGTAGATGAGCGGTGCGCGAATGTCAATGCGCGCGATCATCCCGCTGCATGCGCACCGAATGCGCGTGCCAATCACACCAGTGTCTGTCTGACAGTTTGCCGTCTCGGATTGCAAGCTCCGCTGTATTACAATTGCGCTACGATTTACGATTAACAACTGTCCACTATCTCACATATCCGAATACAAGTTTTAATTTAAAAAACTTGTCCGAATAGGTTACAGAAAGTATTGTACATAAAATAACTTGTATAACGCGTCGGAAATTTGGGAAGGGGCAATACCGTATAGCCGATGATAATCAAAGGCTTGTTCCCATAACTGTAATTACGTTTTCCATATACTGTACGCCACTGGGAACTCGGCAGTTCACTACCATCTCGGCGGTCACAAATTCACGAAAGTAACATACATGTAACACACAGCCGAATCAAAGTCCCCGGATGAACATCATGGGCCAGTGCCACGCGAGTAATGATCAATAGATCCCTTGCGGGGTCACTCAATGCTGCCTGTAGCCGCTGCTCATACGTATGGTCTTGTGCTGGCCGACTGGACACCTGTAACATGGCATTGAGAGAGTACCCAGATCTCGGAGGGCCTCTGAGTCAGTGTACTGTTGGTGATGTGATCACCCAGCTGGAATCAAACTCCGCCCTCTGCCATGACAGCAGTGTGATGCAGGTGTGACCCCCAGGCCAAAACATTATTCAAGAACCACTCAATGGACTGCAATTTTTCTTTGCTAGAATGACATTAATGGTACTCGATAGTATAACTACAAAGTTTTGAATAGAGCAGATACAGGGAAAAATGAAATCGCCGAGATGGTAGTGAACTGCCGAGTTCCCAGTGGCGTACAGTAAGGTTTTTCTTATTTCGTTTATGACCCGTTATACCATGCTATGTAAGTTACATAAGAGTTACATGATTAAATCATAACCAACAAGGTGTCTGAAGTAATAACTGAGCTTATAAGACTCCCCCGTGTGCCATACTGTATCTCGTCGTTCTTTAACCGCTCCTGCCTCGCGTACTGCCAACTAAGCCTCATAATCTTACTATTCACGATGAGATTTGGGCCGCATCGAGGGCATCATTCTGACATAGGTACATTCTCTCGCACCGTGTCAATGGCTCTTCTGTTGCTCCATCTGGCTTCGGTCGCGTCTCCTGAGACAAGAGGAAGGAATAATCCCGAGGCTCCGGATGCTGCATTGAGAATGTTCAGGTGACATGCCCGTCCGCGTGCTAGAACTTGAGGTCGGTACCAACTGCCTAGCTCGCTTGAAACTTTGATTCCATCACTGATTTACGGGTCGATACGATATACGTCGTGTTCTTGGTGTGGCAATTGCCTCGGTCTCGTAGTCCCTGACTCCCTGGACACTTTTCATACGAGCGGGGTTCGTCACAGTACTACCATGGGCCGCTTTCTCTTTCGTCCATCGGCGGTATCAGCTACGGCAGAGGAGTGTCTTGTTACGGTCTCCGGCATTTTAGCACATCCATACACGTTCGACATCGACGGAACCAATAACAGTCGGCACTGATGGCCCGTAATGCGGCATTCACCTAGTTCCATCTTAGCGTCAACTTCTGTGACTGCGGTCACCCCATCTTGGCCCACAGGCTGCGGTATTGATCGAGATCTTTCAAACCCTCTTGGAAGTCTGCGTCCGGTCTTCGTGGAGCGTCTTGCTTACGCCCTCTTGGATGTTGAATGGTCCAAAAGCGGACTCGGACGCAACGCCTCCGGACCCCTTTTATGGTCACATCTCGTTAACGAACTTCATATTCTTTTCCCTAGGACACCTACGCTTGATGCATCCATCGGGATACTATCAGCGGTGTGCTTCTGAACCACGGTAACCTACTTGTGTTCCTCCTTGGGCTGAGTTCATAACGCTCTTCGTTCTCGATCGCATTCACAGAATCTCCAACGTAAACCCCTCACTCTTCTCAGCAGCGGAGGTTACTTTATTAGGAATGCCTTGAGAAAAAAATCGCCGATTGGGTTGTTTTTACCCAACAGAAGTTCATTTGCGATACACCAGGGAAGGAACGGGCGGGCTTAACGCGGGCCCCTGCGTCATTTTAGACGTGCTGCGATCAAGAGCGGGGAGACTGGACCAATTCGACTCGATTCCTGGTTTGTTCGACGCCAGCAAAGAACCCTCGCTCTTCGTAGCACGAATTGAAACGGAGTTGTGAAACTTCGGTCCTGCGCCCGCGTTGATCTCCGGGTCCGTTACGGTATTCGCCACCGCCATCACTCTCGTCTCCTTTCTCTCGACCTCCCGCTGTGTTTTGGTGATCCAAGCCCGACTTATATTTGTCTTCTCAGGCCATAATACTTCAACATGATGTTGTGTCCCAGCTGGTTCAATGGCGAGTCATTCTTTGGGCAGGGATTGCAGAACTGGGGAGCCCGGCACCCTGAAACTGAAAAGATGCCCGAGGAAACGAGGCCTGACACCCGTCGGGTGGTCTGCACTTGGCCGGTCCCAGCGGATGATCACTGACACACAATAGGGTCCTACTCTCTTACTACACGGATATCTAAGAAGACAGTGTCGCCTTGCAACACAGTAGAATCTGTCGTATTCCACGGCTGTATAAGTACATACCTTGTGATATATGGTATATCATACTTTTTTGGTCCACCAAAATGTCCGTTAGGCCCAAGTACCTCTGCAATAGTCCATAATCTATGATTGATAATATAATACATGCATTTTCAGGTCCACCAAATGGTATGGTTCTTTTGGAAACACCGGACGCCGCTTCAAGTTCCTCGCTTCCCCCGGGGATAACCCCGCTGGTTCCTCATTCAGTTACGCATCGCAGCTGCTTGTCTTTCCTTTTAGTCGTATCCGCATTGATCGCCGTTCGTACCTCACTTGTGTACGTGGGATTTGTATCGCGTTAGCATCGTACAGCTACAGGTGACGTGAAGTGCGGTCCAAGGTCCTCGGGCCGCCTCCATCGTTTGTGCGGTCCAAAGGTCGAGCCATTTTCATACACCCCTCAGATCCATATCCAGAGACCAACGGTCGTCCAATCTATGCAGTTTAGCCCATGTTTTGTCGAGGTATGATGTAGATTGCCTATTCATGGTAGTGTGGCTCTCTCAGTCTGTCTTGTGACTGCACATCGTGCACGGCGGCTTTGAAAACATCATGTTCACGCTCCAACCAAATCGCTCACTTCTCAACCCGAATTTCGATGGCTACAAGCTCGATCCTATATCCTCGGAGGACACGATTACTCGCCACGCTTTGAAATACAGAGCTACTCAAGCCTCCGTTTCCGGACGGCATCACTTCTCGTTCCAAGAGGCTGAAAGTCGGATTCGACACAACCACCTCACTCTGAGCCCTGACCACGAGCGGGCTGTGTATATCGACACAAACCTCCGTGTGATCTCGGTCCGATTAAACCATGTGAGGGTCCTTCATGCAACCGTGCAGAATCCAAATCCATTCATTCGTTGAGTTCAGGACACCTTCCAACCATCCTTCATAGCCATCTATGACCTCCCTCAGCCTATACAAACTCCGGCATCCGATTCACCAGAAAGCGAATATCCGTCCTCCGTCTTTGTCGATGCCCATACTCTAATATGTGCTGATGGCCGTGGCACGCTCCACGTCTTGACGTTGTCGTCAAACGACTCTGCAAAACTTCTAGGAGTCTATGAGCTCCTGAAAACACTGAACTCTTCTTCATCTTCGCTTGTTCCCTTCCGAGTGCATGCTGCTCTGCTCGCAGATGGCCGAGCCATCGCACTTTTGTCCTTCAAGTCTCTGAGAGAAGAATTACCTCCTGATCCGTCGTCCAATCGGAAGACTCCCCCTGTTGAATTCAACCTCGTCGCTGTCCGGGTACCGCTCCAAGCCGTCGATGACAACAACGCGGTCTCTCCTCTAGATGTTCTCTGGCACCGCAGGGGCACAAACGTTCCTCTTTACACCGCGTACGAGAAACATCGGGACGCCTTCATCCTCGCAGGCAGCTCACCGTATCGGCCAATCGGCCAACCAGCCCCAGAGCGCCACGAGCCCTCCCCGGACGAGTTCGCTCCTATACCCCGCGCGGGGGCGGGCATCGACTCCCGTCCACCCCAGTCCAGCGCGGACGCGACCTCGCCTCCAAAGCCGCCGCCCTACGCGTGGACGCAGGGCTCGGAGGAGGTCACGGTCGCGTTCCCGCTCCCGTCCAGCACGCCCAAGGGGGACATCACCGTCCACTTCTCCCCCCAGACGCTCACCGCGCTCGTCCGGGGACACGACGTCGACGCCCCGCACTACGCGGCCGTTCGCCTCTGGGGCGGCGTCGTGCCCTCGTCGAGCTTCTGGACGTGGGACGCGCACGGCGCGCGGGCCTACGGCCTACTCACGCTGCACCTCGAGAAGCAGCACGCGGGCACGCGCTGGCCACACCTCTTCGACGACGACGACGACGACGCCTCCTCCGCCGGCAGCGGGCCGCCCGTGGTCGACGTCCCCGAAACGCTCGATCCGTCGCAGCTCTACGCCGTTCGCGAGAGCCTCGAAAAGTATACCGCGGCGCTGAACGAAGGCGGTCCTGGCGCCGGTGGGCTGGTGCGTCCCTCCAGCCTCAACGATGGCGAGGTGGATGACGAGGTGGACGCCGCGGTCGGGGTGGAGACATGCATCACCTGGGTGGCTGCCTCGGACGGCGCCGAGCCTGCATGGGCGCGCGAGGACCGGGTCGTGCCGTTCACGGCGCTCTCCACGGCGCTGCCGGGAGTTGGCGGTGAGATCTCGATGGTGGTGAAGCACGCCATCGATGGGCTGCTGTTCGTGTTGTCTGACGATGACACGGCCAGTAGTACGCCCGCGTGGGCGCATTCGTCTACTTTTCCCGCGCTGGCCTTCGTGCTGGCTTCGAAGCGGGATACCCGCTTTACCTATCACGTCCCATCAAAGGCCGTGCTGGCATTCGAAGGTGGGAGCGCAGAATCTGGGGGGAATCTCTACATTTATCGCGACGCGAAACCGAAGAGCAATCGAGCGAAACAGGCAATCCTTAAGCTCGCAGGGAACGCGTCCGGTTCACTGCTTGGTGCGGGAGCGATCCGAAACGGCAAAGAACTTGCCATCATATGTTTGTGTGAAGGGGAGCTGCTTGTGCTACGAAATGTATTGTGAAGGAGAAGAGGTACACAACGAAGAGAGAATCAAAAGACAGACAGAGTATTCAGTAGCTTAATACAATGGTATGCCAGAGGGTCATCGAAACAAAAATTGAGCAGCAATCCATGATGGAAGGGTGTGTACGCGTACCACATACAAAAACCATTACGAAGACACATACATATTTATGAGGGTTGGAATAGACAGGCCAATGATCGAGATCATCCTGTCGACGGCTCCCCATTCGCCTCGGGGCGGTAGTCCACAATGGTTGTGGGGACTGCATCGGGAAGAGTCGACAGCTGCTTCTGCTTAGCGAGTCCGCTAGCTATTTGCCGTGGTAATGGCGGGGTTTCACCACGGGGCGTGTCTGGTGGCGGCGACGATGGCTCCTGGGTGGAAGTCGACGATGGTGTGGGCGAGTCGTGCTCATGTCCATGTAGACCATTTGCACGAATCTCCGCGCGGTCCCTCTCTGCCTGGGACAGATCTATCACTCTGTCGAATGGTTCACGAAAGTCTTCTTCGTCTGCATCCATGGGTTCGTCGAAATCTTCCGCTGGCTCGTGCTCTCCGACATCATGTGAGAGTGCACCCGCTAATATCGAGTTTGTATTCGCTCCGTTTGGTTCGTCCCCCTTGTCCTCGTCACTCTCTGAATCATCACCGAACATGATTGTACCTGAATCGCTCATGATAGCTGACCCGGGGTGAAACGAGATGCCGTTACCGAGAGTGTCGTTAATAACCCTCCTCAGTTGCTCGAGAGAGGAGGGATGCGTTCCGCGATATGGGACATTGCGCTCACGTGTCTGGTGCTGCGCTTCCTCGCGCTCCAGAGCCTCGACGTTCGCGCGTCTCGTCCGCCATGACATGAGGCGGGCAGCGGAATAAATCTGCGGCGGTGCATCGGGGGTGTCGTAGCCGTATTTGGTTGAGAGACGATCCCTGATCATGGCGTACCATTCCTCTTCGGTCTTGCCGTTCAAAATAGCGACGATCAGAATGGTCATGTTATCGCAGCCGATGCCCTGGGCGCCATGTGTATCGGGGGCAAGACAGTGCTCCATGATATTTTCACAAATTTGGCCAAGGGGCTTGTCTTGAGCCACTTCACGACGGACGAAGTCCACAACATGCTGTGAATTAAGGCAGTCCCATATGCCTAAAAGTTTCCTTCAGAGAGATTTGAAGGACGTTTCGACGGAACCCACCGTCGCAGGCTAGCACTAAAAACTCGTCGTCGTACGTCATATCATGAACGGTGATATCCGGATCGGATGTGATAATCTGCTTGTCTGGAGTGAGTGAGTAGTTCTTTTTGAACTCAAAATCACCCAAGGCTCGGGCGAGAGCAAGATTCCCTGAATAAAATTTGTTAGACTTTGATTCAAGATCGTCTCACTGGCAGAAGCGGACCATTCACGCGCCCAAATTCTATATACCCCCCGGCTGCAAGTATGCGTTTTCTTTCCGCTGTGGATCCGATTAGTATAATAAGCAAGAAGTACAGGAGAGATCACGAACATTCGTTGGCGGGCTTGTGATCAAAACTTAACGGTTTCGCTTCACCTTTTACGCTGAGCACCACCCGGGAGTCACCAGCATTTGCCTAATCACAATCGTTTGCTAAGTGCTTCTTCGAGAGGAAAATGAATTGGTTCATACAACGAAGATCTTGTTATCGTTCGTGACCAAGGCGGTTACCGCCGTACATCCGGAAGGATCCCTTATGTATGCACGATCTAGGTCAAGTCAGCATATTTACAGCCCGGAGTAGATTGCCAGGCACCTGCGAGCATGTCCTCATCGGTGCCTAAGAATGCACGCCTCATAGCTTCTTCGTAATTCTGTTGTTGGTATGAATCCTCTTGTATCAGACGTCTATGCACATTTTGGCCGGCAAATCGTGCGACAGAGCCGCCTGTACTCGCCTCGCTCAGCTCCAGAGAAGGGAGGGCCAAAAAAACCTCTCCGCACCTCCATGACCATCATAGACAGCGAAGAAAGTATTGGAAAGTTCGTCCTCTTCAAGTTCATCGAGATTTAAGGAAATTGCGTGTGAATCTTCCATAGCTACCGATCAAGTGTGAGATCAGGATATCACAAAGTGAAACGATGAACGGAACGAAAAAAATAAATAGAAGATGATGGGGGGGAAGGTGAAGGGAGGGTAGTTTGCAAGCATAGTAAGAGTGTAAAGGTGTGAGACTCACTTAACCTCCATCCCTGCATCTCAGAGATACCATAGGCGAAACGGGCATTCTTGCCCGTCTCCGTATGCTTCTCGGTAGCTGCGTTCGAGACAGGGTAGATACGAGTGATACGAACGGGCTCTGCGTAAGTAAAGGGACGACAACGTGCAAGGCCATTGTAGCGGCTGACCTGGATAAGACAAAATTTGACCCTGAGGATGGAGGATACGGTGAATTGCTGGTGATATCGACAAATGTGGGTAAGCCTACCATAGGGGAGTCACAATGAGTCGAATGGTAAGTGAGGGGGTGAGGGAAGAGGGAAGGGAGGAGGTAGGAGAAGAAGAGACTGGAAAAAGACCGGGTCGAGGGCTAAGTGAATATTCGGGGTCGTGTGCGTGCGCCGCGGCGGGCAAAGATGTGCTGATGATGTTGACCCGATGGCGGGCGAGCACGCATCACCTATGTTTGGCGTTGTGTGTGTGTGCCTTCAAATTAATTTTTTTATTTAGCAGCGCATATATTCTCTGGTCCGAGTCGTTTCTTATCTTACCCGTTCAGCATCTCAGTAAACGGCTCCATCAGATCCCGGACAGAGACACAGGAGCAGATTGGAGTACTTGGGAGTTTTGCACAGGATTCTCTTCCACCACCCTAATTGATACAGCCTACGTAGTACACTCCTGCCCTTGGGCTGACCTCCGCAATTGAAGGCACTCCGTTCATATACGCCACCGACTACTAACCCACCCAACCTCCCTATACATAGGTCATGGCGGCCGTGGATGCGGTGCATGGTTGCCACTGTAAAGCAACCTTTACTGTACCCTGCAGGCGCTTTGATGAGGGAGAGAACCCCGTGTGTTGCTTGACCACGATCCTCGGCTGGCAAGCACGATGGACACAAAATCCAGGTGCCGCCGCAATGAATGAATCAAAAGCGTGACATGTGAAAGTGGGTAGGAGATGATATCCAAGGTGAGCCTGGACCTGGGTGGCATGCGTCAAGGGCTACTTGCTCGCATAAATTTCCTCACAGGGAGGGATTCACTCCTTGGGGATGGTGAAGAGGTCAGAGGTGAAGATGGCGGAGGTGAAGATGGCGGAGGTGAAGATGGCGGAGGTGAAGATGGCGGAGGTGAAGATGGGGGCGTATCGAATATCTCGATGACCTCGTAGTCAGAAGAGGCAGGCGACCTGATGACTTCGTAGATTGCGTTGGACTCATCGTGCACCCAGCCACCCAACTCATCAGGGTCAGAGTCATCGTCCTCGGGTGGCGCATTCCTCGTAAACGTCCGTGACAAGTCCTCGTCCTCGCATTCTTCTCCATCGCTTGACCCCGAAATTTCTATAACTTCATCTGCCAAATCGCCACTCTCGTCCTCCACGTCGCCATCGTCCTGAAGCTGCGCAAGGTCTTCAGTGAAGTCTTCATCGATGGGGCCGAACTCCTCGCGTGTCCGCCTCTCAGTCTCGAGAAAGTCTCTGAGGTCGTCCTCGTCCTCAGAATCAAGGTCACGTAATGGTTTGATGCGTCTGAGTTGCGCCTCCAGCCCGTTCTGGACACGTGCTCCAGGCGAGAGCGTGTCGATCTCGTCAATGTCGTCTTCGAACTCGCTATGCGCACCGCCGGCCTCGCTGCTCGCGTCGTTGCCAAGCTCATCCGGAATGGAAATATCGCCAAAGTTGACCTGCGTATGTAGATTGCGTACAACGCCACGGTCTTTGAGAATCTTCACCTCGCGCAGGTCTATTATATCATCTTCGTCGAGAGGTTTTGCATAGCGCTGCGCGAGGTGTGACCACGTATCCCTCAGACGCATCGCACTTTCTAAGCGAGCCTGATAAAAGTCCACAGTACTGCGGTCCCGTGAAGGCGTTGAGGGAAGGGAACTCGATGAAGATGATGTACTGGACAGACGTGCACGCTTCGATGGCGAGGGAAGTTCATGGGGGTAATTTGGCGGTCGGGTGTGATGACGTGGGCCTGGAGAAGACGCGGGATATGGTAAAAATGGGGAACCAGGGTGTCCCTTCTCTGCAAGATGTGAGCTTTTCGCAGAGTACATCGAGGATTTCGCCTTGGCCAGTCGTTGGTGATCTGACCAGAGTTGTTCTCGAAACACGTGATCATGCCCCGCCACACAACCGTCACCCCGTCTGCGCTGCATCCTCCATAATTATGAACAGAGCAGAAAGATTCAATGCAAAGGCACGTCGGAGCAGTGCGAGTGTCTCCTCTCATAAGCGGGGGAAGCGCCATCATTCAAAAAAACTACTTACCGCGGATACGAATTCGGAGGTCATACAACGCAAGTCGGCTGAAGAGAAGGAAATGGACCGGAGAGAACAGCTGAAGAAAGAGGTGAGGATTGATCTCCTACATTTAATGTTCTCATCTCATCTCAAGCAGCTCCTCGCACAATCTCAGTCAAAGGCGTCGGGCAAGAAGAGGAAGAGGTTGGATAAATATATCGTGCGTGCGCTATATATGTTGAATTGACATGCAGAAAGCTTACGCCTATATTTAGGAGAAAAAACTGAAGAAGGAAGAGCGCGTAGAACTATTCGAAAAACTTGCGTGGGTGGGACGACCCATTTAACTCGATTCGAGACGCTGACATCTAGCTGAAGAAAAAGTCAGGCCGACTTGCCAAGTATACTGCGATTACAATCCTCGTCTACACTGGGCGCTGGTAAAACTTTCACTGCTCAAGAGAGGCTAGAGAAGTTTGAGGACAAGGAAGTTCGGCGTGTCATACATTCGCGTCAAAGGAGAGGTGGTGGCATTGCTGACATTGCAGAGAGCGACAGCGATGAGGAGGTTGTCGGTGCTTCCCACGATGTCCGCTCTGAGGGTGATACGACTCAGGATGGTGAAGTTACATCACCTTGGGTTCAGGTCATTGACGTGCATGCAGCATCGACGGTGACGCGAAGACACGAAATGTCTGCTGATATAGTGGTTGGGAGTGCGCTGCAACGACATACCGATGGGTCTATCGTGACGCCAAGAATCATGAAGAAAAAGGAGAAGAGTGCTGGTGTATGCTTTGTATCTCTTCTTTCCTGGTGTGATCCTCACTCGAGCCATTCAAGACCATCTTGCGAAGGTGGAAACGTGCCCCTCCCACGACACTACCTGCCAGCGCAGGTGGTGACTCTGAGTCTTCATTCGACAGCTCAGATTCCGCAAATGACACTTCGGAAGCAGAAGAAACGGAAACGACCGACCCTGACGCGAGTGAGCAGCCTGAAGATGATCCATCAGAAGAAGAGTCTGGTATTTTTGAGGGTAAATATCCTCTGGATGCTGGTACGAGCGCGCCCACCTCCCCACAAAGAAGTGTAGGGTTTTAAAAAGTGGGCTGTGACTCAACTGAGTACCGTCAAGGAATACGTCGCCCCGGTACGAGAAGTAGTCGATCACCTTCTCCCTCTTGAGGAGAATATCGTGCGAGAATCGTCTCGGCTTCGTAAAAAGAGGAAGACCGATCCGTCATCATCAATAGAGATGCGAGGACCACTTGGCGAGGATATCGCCCTTCCACCTACCTCCTTTGCTGAACACCTAAAGCGTCTTGGACAATCCACGGAAGCCGGGAGGAAAATGGTTGTTGTGACACGTCGTCCCGAAGTCGAAGAATCACGACTTCTCTTGCCCATCGTGACCGAGGAGCAGCCAATAGTTGAAACCATACTATTGAATACAGTTGTCGTCATTTGTGGTGAGACCGGGAGCGGTAAGACAACACAGGTCCCCCAGTTTCTTTTTGAAGCGGGCTTCGGGTCGCCTGACAGTGGTACGTGTTCGATCGCTATGGTAGTGAGGTACTTCATATCATTCTGTAGACAATCCGGGTATGATCGGTATTACACAACCTCGTCGAGTTGCCGCCATGTCCATGGCTTCGCGCGTAGCTCAAGAGCTTTCACTGCCGTCGTCCCGTGTCTCATACCAGATCCGCTACGATGCTACTGTATCACCTTCAACATCGATCAAGTTCATGACAGATGGTGTCTTACTGCGAGAATTGGCGTCAGATTTCTTGCTTTCCAAATATTCGGTTCTCATTATCGACGAGGCCCACGAACGGAGCATGAACACCGATATTTTAATTGGCGTGTTGAGTCGAGTCGTGAAGTTACGCGAAAGCCTGTGGAGAGAAGTAAAAGATTCAACAAAGGTTCGTTTGTTCAAATCGCCGGGTGTCACAGCTGGTTGATGCCCCCAAAGCCATTGCGTATAGTCATCATGTCGGCTACGCTTCGAATCAGCGACTTCGTGGAAACCCCACTCTGTTTGCTACACCGCCCCCCAGTCATCAAGGTCCCAGCCCGTCAGCACCCGGTAACAGTTCATTTTAACCGACGAACCTTGTCAGACTATGTAGGCGAGGCTATCCGCAAGGCGTCCAAAATTCACGCCCGGCTACCTCCTGGGGGTATCCTGATCTTTCTCACCGGACAAAACGAAATATCTGGGGTTTGTAGGCGGCTAGAGGAAAGATATGGGGCCCAGAGCTTAGCAGAACGGAGGAGAACGCCGAAAGGGCACACAGGTCGGCCTCGACGCCCAGCGTTTTTTCAGAAATGACGGGGACCATGACACCGTCGGTATCAACCCTTCGCAAGGTTTGCGACACCCTTTCAATAGAACCAAGTGAACTGATGAGAATTGTTATGTGGCCCGTTTAGTTGACTTTGAAGCTGAGGAAATGGATCTTGGTGGTGGCAGCGGAGATGATCTTGCCTTTGATGTGGGAGGATGGCTTGAAAGACGAGAAGGATGTGGACATGGACGCGTTGGACACTGATGATGAAGCGGAAGGTGAAGACCAGGCCTTAGGTATTGATACAGAAGAATTCGACGGTGAGTTGCCGTGCTCCTCACCGTGATGCGTACCTTAGTTCCGGCTTCAGTTCCAATGCATATTATCCCATTATATTCTTTACTCCCCCACTGAAAAACAGATGAAGGTGTTTGAACCGTCTCCTGCGGGAACACGCCTGGTCGTTGTTGCAACTAATGTGGCCGAGACTTCCTTAACGATTCCTGGCATCAGGTATGTCATTGATTGCGGGAGGGCAAAAGAGGTACGGCAATCCTGCGCTTTAGGTTCTGTTACCATCTCAAAAGCGCCATAGCGCAGGTACAATCTCGCCGATGGGATTCAATCGTTCCAAATTAGCTGGATATCGAAGGCTTCAGCAGCCCAGCGAGCCGGACGCGCTGGTCGAACGGGCCCAGGACATTGCTACCGGTTATATTCGTCCGCGGTATTCGAAAACTACTTCGAACAATTCTCTCAGCCCGAAATACTTCGCGTGCCTATTGAGGGCGTGGTCTTGCAAATGAAATGCATGCACATTGACTCCGTAGCCAACTTCCCTTTCCCCACCCCGCCCGATCGACAATCACTCAGGCAAGCCGAAAAGATGTTGACGTATCTTGGAGCATTAGAGACACCGTCGATCACGACGTCTTTTAATGCTGCAGGGGGTGCGGTGACTGATGTCGGGCGGACGATGTCCCTCTTCCCTTTGTCCCCTCGGTTTTCAAAATGCTAGTGAGCAGTCGTAGGCACGGTTGCTTACCTTACGCCATTGCGATCGTCTCTGCAATGTCCGTAGGCGACCCATTCCTGCGCGAGGAGGCGCTTGGCGTTGAGGAAAGATCTGGAGGCGATGAAGACCTAGCTCATATTAGCGGGGAGAAGGTACAGTCAGAAGAGTCATCAAAGCTTCGCAGGCGAGAATATTTTCGGTCCCAACAGGTGCTTTCATTCCAGACAATCTTCCGACATAAAAGCTCAGGCTTTTATCCCAGTGTCATGCATCATTGGGAAATTCAACGAGCGACCTATTCAGGATGCGATCTGTGGTTGGTGCCTATGAGTACGCTGGCGGAGGTCGATCGTTTTGCACGGAGCATTTCGTGATGCCAAAGGTATGGCCATATATACACTGACCAATCTGCGCTCCGTCCCTCTCTGCTCATCTCGTCTGCGTGGGCAGGCTATGGAAGAGATCCACAAATTACGGGCTCAAATTAGCGATATCGTCCGCGCCCATTTTCCCGACGCCGACGCCGGCTTCACCCCCAAAATCCCCCCGCCACAAGACTTTCAGGTGAGCGAGAGGCAGCGCAGCGGTTGGCATGACTCTGACACATCTTCTCGTTGTTTGGCGCGGGCGCGGGGCGCGCCTTCGATAGCTAAGGGTGCTGCGCCAGCTTATCACTTCGTGCTTTGTCGATCAGGTCGCCGTACGCAAGGACCTGGTCGAGAAGGACAGCGCGACCGGGGTACAGCGCACCACTGCGAAACGGGTCGCCTATCGGGCATTGGGCGTATCCGAAGACGTATACATACACCCGTCATCTGTGCTCGCAACGACTTCACCGCCCGAGTACGTCGTGTACCACGAGGTCGTGCGGACGAGTCAAGTCTGGCTCAAAGGTCACATTCTCCTCCTGTGCGAGAAAGACGTCTCGTTGATGGTTGTCTCGAGTAGGTTTGACCCTCATAAATCCCGCTTGGCTGCCCGCTCTTGGCAAGTCGTTGTGTACGTTTTCGAAGCCCTTCAAGAACAAGGCAGGAGATATGATGGCGACGCCAAATTCGGACCGGATGGATGGGAGCTACCACCAGTGAGGGCAGATAACCAACAATAATTTACTTGTAGCAATACAGTATGCGTGCGCGATCCAAAAGCCAAGTGAATCGAACTAATAAATATAAATGTCTATAAGGAGAAATTTGCTTATACTGATGGATCCTGATGTGAGATGGTTTTGAGATGGACAGCTACCCCAGCCATGTACTAGAGAGGCGCTATGTCC
>JAGFNK010001125.1:0-14585 GCA_025769875.1 Russula earlei
TGTGGTCCTGCGCTTCCATGTGCCACCTCACCCAAGTTTATTGATGCGTGGAAGCCGTGATATGACCGGCGGTCTGACTCATGCAAGGACAGAGTCCAGCTTTGTGTTAAGATCAGAATGTACACAGACAAGGAAATTTTAAGGACCGCACGCGAACAGCGCGCTCTTTGCTCGATATCTCGTGGTGTCTGGTGTCCAATTCGTGTGTATAGACTCGGCAGCGGGGGTGAATGTTGACTCTCACAACCAAGGACCAAGAGTACCATACCAATGGTACTATTTCAAAAATATTTTGGGAAGCTTCCCTTGCCCTCCTTAGACGAACAACAAACCGTGTCGCAATCCCCACTCGCTTGTGGCATATAAGCTCTGTCGTCATAGGAAGGTGTTGAATCGCGCAGTGATAAAGTAGATTAGATCGTAATAGATCTAATAAAATGATATTCAGTTTCTGTGAGACGAAACTTGTGTCATATTTACCTAATAAAATGATACTACAACGCGTAATCAGCTACTGATAAGATCGTGAGATAGTAAGTACTTACTTCAGTTTCTGTGAGACGAAACTGAAGTATCTACTGTATGTACGACGCTCTTAAGTATCTGAGAGCGTCCCTAATTATTTTGTCTATAGTAACTATCAAATTGTTTTCACGATCGCTATGTGCTAGCTACCGATTGTCTTAGATCATACTATCAATTTTGTTATCGTACGCGTTTCATCAATTGAGCTGAAACGCTTATGTGGTCCGGGCCTGTGGGCCGCCCGGACAGTTTGGGCCGACGCGTCAACGCTTCGGCTACTCTTTATCTCAACATCCCCCCGTGATCTAGACAGTCAGTAGATTAGATCAGATGAGACCTAATCCAGTGATGAAAGTCTGAAGCAACACATGAGCGTGCGGCTTGGTTAGACCATCAGCAAGCATCTCTGCTGTGGGAGTTCTGACTAGATCAATTAGTCCGTCCTCGATGTACTGTCTGATTGCGTGATGCTTTATGGGGATATGTTTTGATCTTCTTCCGGTGACGGGATTGAGCGCAAGATCTACGGCGCCTTTGTTATCACCATGGAGCGGAATCGGATCAGTGATATCGTAGCCGATTTCGGAGAAGAAGCTCCGATACCACGCGGCTTGATTAGCTGCGTCGGCTAGGGCCATATACTCGGCTTGAGTGGTACTCTGGGCGATGGTCTTCTGTTTACGCGAGGACCAGGAAATTGCAGCTCCGGATAGCAAGAATACATAGCCCGAAGTGGAGTGAAAGTCATCTGCGTCATCTCCGAGACTAGAATCGGAGTATCCGTGCAGTCCAACGCCTCCCGCGCCATCGTAATGTAGCTTTAGTTGGGCTGTGCTGTTAAGATAAGATAGCACATATTTTGCAAGGCGTAGGTGCTGCGTTGACGGATTGCTGGAATACTGTGCAAGACGCGAGACTGCGAAGGAGATATCTGGACGCGTTCCGATTTGCACATACAGGAGGCTGCCAATTATTCTCTGGTAGTACTTTATTTCCGAAGGCGTTGCCTGTCCAGTATGCTTAACCAGATGTATTTCCGCGCCGGACGGAAGTGGGGTGCGGACCGGATTGGAATCCGCCATCCCGAAGCGATTAACGATCTCCGAGATGTACCTAGATTGGTCAATGTCTAACACTTTAGCCGAGCGATCACGCGTTACGCGGATCCCAAGATAGGACTCGATCTCGCCTAGATCAGTCATCTCATAGCGTGTAGACAGTGATTGTTTGATGCCAGTAATCTGCGCGCGCGAGTCGCTTAAGATTGTGATATCATCGACATAGAGGATGATAATGATAGTGGGTCCCCCCGCGTCTTGGCGATGATAGACGCCGGCATCAGAATGCGTGCGCGTGAAGCCGAGCTCAATGAGAACCCCATGAAACTGCAGGTTCCATGCGCGCGAAGCTTGTTTGAGACCGTAGATCGCCTTCTTTAGGCGGCAAACTTGGTGTGATGTCTCCGGAACAGTGAATCCTTGTGGTTGCTCCATATAAATCTCTTCGTCCAGTAGCCCGTTCAGGAACGCCGACTTGACGTCCATCTGGTGGATCTCCCAATCCTCTAGCGCGGCCAACGCTAACAAGAGTCGCAAAGACTCAAATCTCGCTACTGGAGAGAAGGTGTCACTGTAATCAAGTCCTTCAATTTGTGTAAACCCCTTGGCTACAACACGCGCGCGAAATCGGCCATCCGATTTGCGTGCAAATACCCATCTTGATTTCACGGCCTTACGGCCCGGCGGTAGATCGACTAGATCCCAGGTACCATTTCTGGCAAGCGCGTCTATCTCATACTGACAGGCGGCTTTCCAATCATCGGCTGAGTCCGATTCCATCGCTTCCCGATAAGATACAGGGTTTAGCGCCTCGGCAGTCGCTAACAGGGCCGTATGTGATATGCGCCCTCTCCGAGCTGGACGTTCCGCGTTGTCCTCACCGAAATATCTTGGGTTTGGACGCGGGTTAGCTCTAAGTCTACGAGGCGAGGGTGGACGCGTCACGAAGGCGGGTCGCGGAAGTGCTGGAGGGGTCGGGATAGGAATGCGGGACGGGGGAGTATGGTACACTGAAACATTCTGAGGTGCCGCCGCAAGATTTGCAGGGGTTTCCGGAGGCGCGCGGTCATCCGGTTGGTGTGGGACAGGTTCCGGGAGGGAAAAAGTAATAGGTCCGGCAGGGACCAGGGGTAGCATGGGCAAGGCGGACGGTCCACCGCTTGCCTTTGCTGGGAAGAACGCTTCGTCGAATGTTACATCACGCGAAAGTACTATTTTCCGGGTGGCTGGATTCCATAGGCGGTAGCCTTTAGATCCTGATTCATAGCCGACGAATGTCATTTCAATCGCCTTGGGATCGAGCTTCTTCCGCTTAGCGTCAGGGACATGTACATATGCCCTGCATCCGAAAACTCGGAAGTAAGAGACGTCCGGGATGTGTCCGGAGTCCCACAATTCATGAGGGGTACGCCAACCGAGAACGCGAGTGGGCGTGCGATTGTGAATGTGAACTGCAGCATCAGTAGCCAGTTCCCAAAACCCGAGAGTAAGACCGGCGCTGTGTATCATGGCGCGCATCTTGTCTTCCAGGGTCCGGTTCCATCGCTCCGCTAATCCGTTCTGTTGTGGGGAACCCGGCATCGTTAATTTGTGCTCGATCCCCTTCTGCGTTAGTACCGATCTAAGGGCGCCCGACATGTATTCTCCACCGCGATCCGAGTGCAAAGCCTTAACTGTCTCGCTTGTTTGATTTTCAGCCCAAGCCATATATTTCTTGAAGGCGTCTGCACACTGATCTTTTGTTTTGAGAAAGTACACTACTCCAAAGCGGGAGTAGTCGTCGATAAATGTCGCGAAGTAACTTGCGCCCCGGATAGACCGGACTTGCATCGGACCGGCTAGATCGCTGTGTACGATTTGCAATCTCCGTTCCGAGCGTTTAGAGGAACCCGAGAAAGGAAGTCTCGGCTGCTTGCCGAGTTGACACCCTGGGCAAGGGGCGAGATCCTTGTCGGTTGAGCTAAGCGAAATTCCATTAACGGAATCGCTGTAACGTATGAGTGCGTTCCGGGACATATGTCCCATCCGCTGATGCCAGATGTCGAGTGATAGCGCACCACTCTGCGCGTGTAGGGACGGAATGGATAGGTCAAACCAGAATAGATTATTCTCCATGTACCCTTGCGCGATCTTCCGATCTTTGATGTGGATCTGGAAGCCATCTTTAGTGAATGTTATTTGACCCCCTTTCCGGAGCAGCGCTGACACTGAGAAGTACCGCGCGTCGGCTTCCGGAACATGCATAACATCTGAAAGGGTCAATTGAACATCCCCAGTTCCTCCTGACGGCCTGACGGAAACCGATCCAGTCCCAATCTGTGAGATGACAGCATGACCTCCAAGACTAACAGATCCGGACGCTGGAGCCCAAGAAATGAAGTCGGAGCGGAACGGCGTAATATGATGAGTCGCTCCGGAATCGACCATCCAACGGGATCGGGCTGTCGCGTAGAGAGAAACACGTATTTCATTATCATCATCCGATACTTCGGTAATAGTGGCAGTAGTCTCCACTATGTGCGCGTTGACTTTGGACGTCTGAGCGCCTCCTGCAGCCCCCTTTCCTTTCTTCGCCTTCTCCTCCTCATCCTTCTTTTTCTTCCTGCACTCCGGTGACTTGTGTCCGAGTTTCTGACAATAGTAACACTTTATTTTGGACTTGTCTTTGTCCTTCTTTACTGGAGCGACTTTATTGAGGGACGCGGAGGGGCCGGCCCGGCGACCTTCCTCATTGAGGATCCGTTCCTGGATCGTTTGCGGGGAAAGATCTTTCGGAGCGCCAGCCGCGAGAATAGTCGAGGCGACAGCCGAGTAAGCGTCGGGTAACGCTTTGATCAGAATGAAGCTAAATTGAAGATCAGAAATCTTCATATCATTGTTTTGGAGAGTGTTCCGCGCGTCATTAAGTTTCTGTAATTGTGGAAGCATTGGGGTAGTGTCGTCTAGGGCCGTTCCTGTCAGGGAGACCCAGCTATTGAACGCGGCCATAGACCCCACGCCTCCGTACGCGCGCTTTAGTTCCTCCCATTTGTCTTTGCACGATTTGAACTTAGTATCATTGGAAACTGCCAGCAAGATGTCTTTCTGCACATAGACCTCAAAGACTCCAAGGAGGACCTGCTCCTCCGAGTCCCAAGCTGTGTCCGGAGGGGACGGCGGGGAATCCGTGATATGATGCCTAAATCCGTTCATTCGGCAAACAGCGAGTACGCGCGAAGACCAAGTGGACCAATTAGATCCATCGAAGATCTCCATTGTGACTCCGGGCGGGAACGTAAAAATTGAGGGTGCCATGTGATTCGATTAGGTAAACGAGGTGATAAAACCAATCTGGGCAAGTGGAGCAAATACGCGTGCCAGATGTTAGAAATCCGATCAGTACCCCTGACGCGTGGGTCAAAACTTCGATCCAAGTACCAAAAGTGTGGGGTGTCGTTCTGATGAACAGTGGCTCGTGAAGGAGAGAGAATGTGTCGATAGACTGTGTGAGCTTGTGTGTGGATTTCTGTCTTGGGAATTTAGTATTGGGCAGGGCCCATAACCTGTTGAATCGCGCAGTGATAAAGTAGATTAGATCGTAATAGATCTAATAAAATGATATTCAGTTTCTGTGAGACGAAACTTGTGTCATATTTACCTAATAAAATGATACTACAACGCGTAATCAGCTACTGATAAGATCGTGAGATAGTAAGTACTTACTTCAGTTTCTGTGAGACGAAACTGAAGTATCTACTGTATGTACGACGCTCTTAAGTATCTGAGAGCGTCCCTAATTATTTTGTCTATAGTAACTATCAAATTGTTTTCACGATCGCTATGTGCTAGCTACCGATTGTCTTAGATCATACTATCAATTTTGTTATCGTACGCGTTTCATCAATTGAGCTGAAACGCTTATGTGGTCCGGGCCTGTGGGCCGCCCGGACAGTTTGGGCCGACGCGTCAACGCTTCGGCTACTCTTTATCTCAACAGAAGGCTGCCAGGTCAGTGAAAGCCTTCCTTCAGGTATCATATCTCGCTTCGTAGGTTCTCTCTAGCTACCTCTGTGCCAACGCAATCTGTCACAACAAGACGCGCAACCCGTCCAGTGACAGATCTCAACCCAAATACTTGATTTGACCAAATCCTCCGCCATATTATCTCTTGGGGTGATAGAACATTCGACTTCAGGTGATTCAGTCAGTCAGTTCCTGATATCGATCTGAGGGAGTGGCCTTAATCACGGGGAACTCTCCCCTTCAACCAACGTCTCAACCTCTACAGGAATCTCATGCCCGTTGTCATCTCTTGCTTTCCTTACATGAAACACGGACAATACAGATGATATAAAGACGAAGAGTGTCGCATCCACCAAGTGGCGACCAGGACAGATCCGCTTGCCAGCCCCAAAAGCAAGCGTTATTATTGGGTCGCCTCTGAATGTTCCGTCCTCAGAAAGGAAGCGTTTCGGTAAATCATTTCAGAACGAACCCATCTGGGGAATAAAGGTCTACTCACCAAGCGTCAGAGAGCACCACTGAACCTATCAGATCGACGAATCAGCATGGAGCCCCACAGAACACAAATGACGTATCGAACCTTTTGGGATGAAGAAGCCCCTATAGACATCGTCCTCAGTGGTAGCGTGGGGAACACCTGGGACACAGCTATCAGAGCCTTTCGTTCCTGCTGATTTGGACGAGGGATTGTACCCATCGGCGTCACCATCCTCCACCTTGTGAATTCTTTGCACATTGCTTCGATGTAAGGAAAACGCGGCTTGTCCTCGAGCGCCGGCAATCTGTCTCTTGAGAGGACAAGATCGAGCTCTGCTTGTGCCCGCTTCTGCACCTCTGGATAGAGGATCAGTGCTACGAACAGAGGCGTCATCGAGTTCACCGTCTAAATACTGGGTGTCAGTCAGAGACTGGGAGTAACAAAAGCACGTGCAGTGTCTGAACCGGCTGTACGTGGAGTTAGACTCCTTCCTTCGGAGTGGAAATCGCCCACCTTGGAACAGAGAACCTAGGGTTTCTTTGATAGCTCGCTCCGCCCTTTGACGTTCTGACACACTCAGTTTCTCTGCCTCCTCGAGGTGCTCGCTTGCTAGTGACGCTACAGCAGTACCCTCTCGCTACAGGTTCGTCGGTATGGATGGAAACTGGGTGGATGTCTTTACACACCATGGCGTTTTTCACGGAGTCAATTGGTTCGTCCATCATTCTCTTCCCTAATTCCCTACATATTCCAGCCACGGGCTCATTCTTAAATCAAGGGATCCACGAAGGGGTGTATCGTACTTGAAATGGCCATGAAATCCGCGGGTGGGAGTGCAAGTGGAGGGAATGGCACACACGGAAATGGGAGCTGGTTTACTAATGCTGCTCCGGGCAAGATAACTCGTGAAATAGTCTCGCCAGTCATGTGTGCGGGTACTAATATATCGTCATTCTCTTTCAGCTCATAGCCGTACGTGAGAGACTTGATGATTTTGCTTTGGAGACTGCACGCACGTCAGTAATAGGCGGTCTTAAAAGAGGGTAGTACTGACAAGTCGATGAGAGCACGAAAGCAGCTGGTCAAGGAAGGTGCGTGTCTGTTCTTCAATCTTTAGCCGATGCGACGGTGCTACACCAGGCCGGAGGCTACGCTCCAATAACGTTCTATTCTTGCGCCGTATTCCCCTATTCTCAATATGGGTACTAACCAATCCACTTCCATTCTGGAGTGTAAGTGATCCTCAGTACGTGGTGAGAGTAAGGAATGAAGGGGAAGCGCGACTAGGCTCACATCTCAAGAATTGGCATACCAGGTCGGTCAGCGTACAGTTCTCGCTTCTCGAGTGAATCCTTGATGGCTGTCTGAGCACAGCACCACTATGACCTGGCCGAAGACTCGAAAGCACATGATATCTCCTGGTAATCTAATTCAGAAATGATGTGCTGCAGGACAGCCATGGTTACCGTATTCTTTCGCCATATCCGCGTATGCTGTCCAGGGTGACAACTTTGGGAGATGGAACAGACTTCCTATCACCGGCCAACCAGGAGGGCCAAGAGGGTAAGGGAGCCCTCTTCGTCTCTGGTGGTCACAGAGAGCAACAAGGAGGTAAAGAAATGCGAAGATAGCAACCAATTCAGCGACCGTGATGAGAGAGGAGGGCCGAGGCATTGACATGGAGGAAGATAAGAGAGAGAACATGAAAGTGAGCAAACGCAGACGTGTCAGCGAGGGGTCTCGAGACAGCAATCGATCGCATATATTTGCCATAATATCATACAAAATTCAAACAGCAGTGACTTTACTCTTCCACATATCGAAAACATAGAGCAAACACGCTTTCCAAATCGATATGCCAACGTCAACACCGAATCATCACAAGTCAAGGTAATTGTTTGACACGAAGATAGGCAGGTCGACAGAAATCCAGAAACGGGTGATATTTCAGGACAGACTGTTCGCCAGAATCAAATCCTCTGCAATATAATCCCTTGGAGCAATAGAGCATTCGAACTTCTCTGGATGTCTTTGAAAATCTGACCATCAGCTTCTGAAAGCATTCCTGAGCAATCACCACAACTTACACGACGATCCCGCTGTGGACAGTCATCGCGGCGTTGACGGGGATGTCATGGCCGCTCTTATCTTTTGCCTTTGTCACATTAAATACGGAGAGGACTGACGAAATGACGATGAAGAGTGTCGCAATCTACAAAGTGACGGCCGGGACAGATCCGCTTGCCACAGCCAAACACCAATCCAAGTGCTGGGTCGTCTCGGAAGCTCCCATCTTTGTCGAGAAAACGTTCGGGTTTGAAGTCCTCTGGATCCGAGTATGTCTCGGAGTCGTGTAGAATCGCCCTAAAATCTCTCAGGTGTACGTGCTAACAAATACACGGCCAACATACCATGCATTAGCTACTATTGTAGCTCCTTGAAAGTCAACGGATTAACGGAGGAGCGGGATGGACAACCAAAACGAATCAGACCTTTAGGGATGAAAAGTCCTTATAGACATCATTCTCAATTGACGCGTGGGGAACAGCCTGAAAGTCACATCATAATCCCAGTTTGCATATCCAACATTCAAAATGCTCACCCAAGGGCGTCACCATCCGCCATCTCAATAATTCTTTGCAGAAAGCTTCAAGGTACGGAAGACGCTTCCTGTCATCGAATGTCGGTAACCTGTCTCTTCCGATTGCCACATCGAGTTCCTCTTGCGCTCGTCTCTGCACCCGTGGAAAAAGCACGAGAGCTAGAAAGAAGGAGGACATTGACGAAACGGTCTTGATTGCCGGTGTCAGCAAGAACAATGCAGGCTATCGCGACTACGCACAGTGTCTGAGCCGGCTGACATGAGCGCTCATAAGTACTTTGAACTTCATCCACAAAATAATATTTCACACCGGAAAATATTGACCCCATGGCCACCTTGATGATCTCTTCGTGTCTGTGACGCATCGAACTAGGCAAGTTCTCCACCTCGCGTAGGTGTTCGCTTGCCATTGACTGTACTGCTGTACCGTCACGCTGTATCATGGTCAGTCAACGTGGATCCTATGATTGCAATTTTTACAAACCATGGCATTCTTCACAAAATCGATTGGCTCATTCTTCATCTTGTCACTCAGCTCCTTGCCGATTCGTGCCAATGGTTTGTAGCTGAGAAATGGAACCCATGAAGGAACATGACGCACTAAAGACTGCTGTTAAA
Organism: Russula earlei; assembly: GCA_025769875.1. Lineage (NCBI taxonomy): Eukaryota > Fungi > Basidiomycota > Agaricomycetes > Russulales > Russulaceae > Russula > Russula earlei. The sequence goes on from JAGFNK010001125.1 coordinate 9,284, forward strand.
CACCAGCAAGAGAGTGATAAAAGAAATCGCACAGAATGGCAGGTGATTTACTAGTGCTGCCCCAGGTAGGATCAGCCGCGACAATATTTCGACCGCCTGGACCGGGGCTGATATCATAGTGTCACCGTCTTTCAGGTCGTAGCCATACGTGAGCGACATGACAAATTTTCCCTGAAGACTGCATAACCATTAGTGACCACATAATTCAAATTGGACAGTTAGAATGACCGCTCGATATGGCCACGGAAGTCCCTTGGAGTCGCGAGAAGTTGTGCGAGGAAGCGATGGGTGTTTTTCTTGCATCATTTGGCGATATGATATCGTGGCACCAGGTCGAAGGCTGCGATCTAATAGCTTTCGTCCCTCGCGCCAAGTCTCATTTTTCCTCGAAGTAGGCAAGAGCCAACCAAACTCCATTCTAAAATCAGGATTGTTAGGCCGGCGCTGATGGCAGTCGAACAGGAGATAGTAATGCACATTCCAGGATTGGCAAGGCGGGCCTATCTGCGTATGTTTCCCCGCGCTTCTCGAGAAGTTCCTTGACTGCGGATAGCGAACACAAACGACGACGACTTGACCCAACACGCGAAGACAATTACATCGCCTTACAAGGAGGCCGGTTTAGGCTTGGGGTGTTGTGATAATGTTTGCATACCGTATTTCTTGGACATATTGGCGTAGGCAGCCCAAGGCGCCTCTTTTGGGACATCGAGTAGATTGCCTACTATCGGCCACGGAGGCGGACCAGGTGGATAAGAGTGTCCCCCTCGTCTTCCGTTGTCGCAGAAGGCAACGAAAAGATAAAGGAACGATGAGACGGCAAGACAGTCAACGAGGTTGATGAGGCCATGGCAGGCTACGGAGGAGAGGCGCTGAGTATCGGTATCAATATGTGCATTCTGAGGGCCGGATCGATCCGCATTTGACGCTCTTCTAGAGATCGAAGACCAGATCATGACCAGAAATGCCGTTCAATGACGCCGCTTCAGGTCATCTGCGACGTAAAGATAGTAGACAAGATGTTCGCGCCAGAGTCCCGCTGCGTTCTCAATCTCGGATGGTCCTCGTTCCTTGTCAAAAGTCGCAGGACAGATCCCCATATGATGCTTGCAGCGGTACAACAATGTCGCTGCTATCAGCAATGAGTTTCAGGCAGTGCTAATTTCCACCGCTGGCAAACCCCGATGTCATAAAGCCCGCTCCACGTGCACGTGGTCGTGTCACTCAGGGCAGGCCCTGAGCCATGTGTCTGCTTTCGCTACATGCACCTCTCCTCTCCAGGGCTCAAGTTGAATATTGTACAGATATGCTTCACTGAGTCAATTTCTGACTGTGGGAGTTGCTGCTTGTCAGTGACACAAAACTGTTCACCACAGGGTTCTCCATCAGGAAAATCCAGGAAAAATGGACCACCTGGACAGTTTGTGCTGGCTACAGCTTATCTCAACACTCTGCTGACAAAGTAAAGTCTGGATTTGGAGCTCCCCACCTCTCCTCCACTATGATATTTCCATATAGTAGCTTACAAAGATGTGGTCATGTGATAAATGTGGGCCAATAGTGGATGTGACCCAACCACATGATATACAAACAGAGACAAACAATTTGTAATAGGTACCATTGTTGACTGTCATTTTGGCCAATCCCACCTGTCAATGCCCACCCTTTCCCTCAAGTCTGCACCCCCCAGAATGACAATCCATGGATGACCATGTGGCAACACTGCAGGCCTCATGACAATGGCTCATATGCCAAGGTGCACACCCCTACCCTCTATTTCATGCTTTGCTAACATTCCTCTCAGGCCCCATATAGCAACAAAACTTTTACAAATTTTGAAACTTTTGCAAACTTTTTGAAATTCAGGGGTTTCTGAAACTTGCATGATAGGAGTCTTTGGAATTTTGCATAATGTGACACCCAAATCCAGACTATCGGACTTTGTCAGCAGAGTGGTGTTTGAACAGTGTTACAATTCTGAAAATCAATATAATTATTTAATGATAAGAATAAATTACTTGATAACAGAAGTTGTCATACTTGAAATTGAAATTGTGGCACAACAGAGGTCAACATTGCACCATGCACTTCCACTGTCATGAACCATTCTCTGGAGAGGGCCCTTGAAGGACCCTTCCTTATAGAAGGAAACCCAGCCTCTATGGTGTCACCCTGTTCACATGAGCAAAAGGGGTGAGTAGAGGTGTCCACAATATGCGTGCATTGTCGCACGAGCAATTCTCGGCACAATCGACATACAGCAAGCCCCACTTAAGGGCAACCCTTTTAGCAACAAAAGACAGTAGGACTAGGACCTCCCTAGGGACCCTTTAGGACGACTATAGGTGCTCCACAATAGGCACTAACACAGTATCAAAGACCCTGCAACGTTTATTAGACTAACTCTAATAACTATAGAACAACTATAAGGCAATACTAGGAACCTTAATAGAAACATTAGGGTCGACTCTAAGGACCCTAATAGAACTATATAAGGGGCCTTATAGGATAACACTATTCCCTGAACCAGACTACAAGTCCTCAAATGACCGGCCCTAAACTAACTAACAGAAATGAATCAGGTGCCTGCACTGTACTAGGGCAGTAAACATGTGGACAGTGAGGGCTCTTACTCATCAGAAGAAGCCTTCTTACTCAGCAGCTTACTGAGCATGACTGAGCATGCTCAGTAAGTGCACTTTGACTTCTTACTCATCCCTTATTGTGCTTGATAACAAGGTTATAACTTGTTCCCTATTTAGCAGTTCTCTTGTAGTATATAAGCACTCAATAAAGTAGTGGACAGTCCTCAGACTGTCCATTTGTTTATGGCACTCTCCATCCTGGGATACTCCTTTAAGGACCGTCCCCTTGTGACCACTCTGGATTCTTCCCTGTACCTGCGCAACTCTACCAGTAACTATACCTCTTTGGTATTTGTTACTGCTTTGGACTCTACTCCTTGCCCACGCTGTCTTGGATGTCTATTGACTCATCTTCAATTTGACCCCGCTCTTGAACTGGATAGTTCAACAGTGAGTCTTGACATCCACTGCAACAATGCCCACCCACATCTTGCTCCCTTGCACCTCCATCCTGCCAGCAACAGACATTGTACCCTTGCAATTGCAACAGGGATGCCCTCCCAACAAATTGACATCACACAAAGGCTGAACAGCCCCACAACACCACTCCCTCATTGCCTCCATCATCCTGCCAACACATGCCACATGACTGTGATCACCTTCATGCATGCATTCTCCTGACAAACTGATGCACACAAGGGCTGAATGGTCACCCACCCAACACCACTCCCCCACCTTCATCATCTTGCCCTCAATGGATACTGTGCTGTCACACACATGCCCTCCCAACAAATCAACACACCACATGAAGGCCAAATGGCCATGCCCAATGCCACTCCCTTGCCACCTCTATCATGCCAGCACATGCCATGTGATTGCAATCAACAAGAGCCCTTAGATTAGTATATTATGTATTTTGTACTTAACTCTTGAATACACCATTATGAAACTTAAGGATTGTGTGTAATTATTATCTGCATTTGAAAACAATTGTGGAGTTGATGGGAATTGCCTTGAGGAGCCAAGTTGGTGGGGCACTTTCCATTTCTGGAGTGTGACACTTTATGTGAAAAGATGTCACACAAGTGACTCTGGAAAATCCCAAATTTCAAAAGTTTGCAAAAGTTTTGAATTTTGTAAAGGTTTTGTTGCCATATGGGGCCTCAGGTTCTCACCTTTGCATGAAAATCTTTCCTCCACCCCTCTCTTTCCCATGCACCTCAAGCTTCACCTCAACAGGCTGAGTGCCCATGTGCATTTCTTTTTGGGTTTGTTTCTCATGTTACCTTCCCCTGTGCTTCCCAGCTGACTGATGATATCTCCCTAGGTCCTCCCCTTTCCCCAAGCAATATGATGACAGCAAGAGGGGGTTACACTCCATTGTCTGAGTTGGTCCCCCAATTCTCCAAGATTGCTTTGTCACCAGGAGCACCAGGCTCCTATGGGGCAGGGGTATGGATGCTGTGGTGGGTGGTAGCCAGGGGTGGTTCCCAAGGGCTGTTGGTTCAAAACCTGGTCCTCCTCACCCCTAACAAGGTCCTTACAGGGCTTGTCATGGTAACTAGCTGTGTCAGTCACAAGCGGAAAACAAGTTGATGATAGAGAGGTGTTCAAGAAACGGGCTGGTTCCCATGTATAATGAGTAAGGTTCCCTGCAGCAGTCAAAGTGTTTTATGCTAAACAGGTTATGGCCAATAGACCCTTCCTAGTATGACTCGGTCCGTTGAGAAGCTAGGGTAAGTTTATAATGGGATAGACTAGGGCTGGTTCCACTAGCTATATGTGTTCAAGTCCGTTGGGACCTTGAACAATGCAGAGAGAGTAGAGGAAGGTAGGTCTTAAAGGAGGAGAACTCTTCTCAGGGGAGTGAAGAGAGACTCTTAGGGAAGGAAGGGAAAGGCAAAGAGTAGATGGTAGATGTGTGGTTGAGAGTTGATGAAATGGAGAGGTGGTTGTGGTTTAAGTTTGTGAGAGTGAAGTGGGTTGCAGGAGAATATGTTTGGACAAGAGTAGGTTGGATTCTACAGTGACCCAAAAAACCGTTCAAATGTTTTGTACATTTTCATTGTATTAACCATATCTAGAGAACCACTGCAGCTAATAATATGTAACTAGGTTTTGTTTTCAAGCTCTACATCATAGCTTTGTAATGGTATACTTTATACAGCATAAGCATAATTATTAGGAAGATATAAGGTATGTTTGCTGGTGTATCCATTTGAACAGTTTTTTGGCCTTGGTTAGTGAATTTATTATTTCTCAGATTAAGATTCATATTCTTTCCCCGGAGGGCTAAAATGAACATGGAGGTCATGTGACCTATAATAAACTCAAACCATGTGCAAATAAGCCAAAACAGCTTCTTCTTCTTCACCAACAACATCATGAAGTCTCTTCTTCCTCATGAAGTCAACTACATCATCTCCCTTCTCCAGGCCAACCATTCAGTTCATAACATTGCCAAGGCAGCACACAGAAGCATTGATTCAATCACCAACATTCACCAGAAATACCTTCCTGACCTTCCAAAGTCCTCTGGAGGTTGTCCTTCCAAGCTCTCTAACCTTGACATCCACTTTGCCACATGCCTTCTTAGCTCTGGAGAAGCAGATACTGCTCCTCAGGTTGCTAGAAGGTTGGAGGTCATCAAAGAGTCCACTATCTCCAATCAGACCATTCGAAACTACCTTAACAAGGCAGCTTGAAGGCAGTTACAA
>JAGFNK010001126.1:0-14584 GCA_025769875.1 Russula earlei
TCTAGATCTCACAAAGGTGATGTTCATGCTCTAAATAGACTTGATTTTTGAATACTAGTTTTAATGCATATAATCCAGTGTTAGGATGCCTAAGCTGGTTGGGGTGGTGCCTGCAATGAGGACCACTGATGACAGGGTCATTGATAAAGTCTAAAGACTCAATATTGGCCATTCATGTGGAACATGCTATAAGTTTAGCATCTAGACAGGACAAAAACTCCATAGAGACCCTGGCAGATACTAGACCATTTTGAAATAAGGAAAAAATGTTTGTGTGAGAGATAGAGAGATGGAATGTTTCCAAGAAAACCTTCATTATCAAACAAAATAGGCAGCATATTCAAGTGACATTTTGAGATTGCCCACTTCTCCAACAGAGGCGAGGCAATTCTTTGGGGTTCCCCACACCATTGTTGCCAATTGCTTTGCAGGAAGGGTAGAATATGACAGTTGGTCACATATATAATATCACACTAGATCTGGAATGGGTGGATAACATTTGCTAGAGCAACTATACAGCCCTGGGCAGTATGATCTAAAATCCATGCACCAACCTTCATAGGTGTTTGCAGTAGGAGTTACTAGTTCCTGTCAATAGACTCTGCATTCACATTCTACAGCATAATAAGCCACTTGTGCACACTTGTGCTACAAGCCTACAACTCCAAAATTTCAAGGGTAATGACAAATGAACTAGTCATAATGAACCACACTAGAACACGTGCTTATCACATACTTGGGTAACCTTGCTGGTATCGCCCTGACTTCTAATCAGAATTTTAGTTGTGAACTTTCCGATTGAGTCATGATTGAACACTTAAGAGTCTATAGTCATAGTTTAGCTTAGAAAAGGCCCAACAAAGAATGCAAAAAGAACATACACAATTATGTCCAAGCTGTGGCTGAAATTGTATGGCTCATCTTTCAGACACAGCTTATATTTCACATATAGTGTTTCCCTGCCCTCCAGCCACTGTGGGTTGTAGGCATTGGGAGGCAGGCCCGGGGGCACATATACCTTTTCATGCACCTTCTGGGACCCAACATGCAAGTGGGCAAACACTTCACACTTGTCATTTGACCAGCCATTAAGGTGGCTACAATGGTGCAGTTGATCAAAAACTTTAAGCCAACTGTGCAAGTCAGGGTGTCACCAATCTGGCTTGATGACTGTATACTTGATCTGGCTGGTAGCTAGATCGAGATCAGATTTGTCAGAGGACATGCCATCAACTCCCAACGTGTCCAAGTTAGGCAGGTGCCGCTGAAGTGGTTCATACGGTTTAACAATGTCGTGATGGTGATGAAATAACTACATTGCAGATCAGCGACCATGAGGATAGTGGAAATGAAATGACAGTCACCTGGTATCTATGCTGCCACTGGCTATGTTTGGATTTCACTACAGCCTTCTCTGCCTGTGAGAGCACGTTGCTTTGATGATGTGACTTAAGACTCTTGACCCTGGTGCAAAATGCCTTCTCTATTGTCTTCCATGTTTCCACTGTATCATCATAACCCATCTTCTCGATCAGATAACTAGTAAAGACTCAGCCAGTGGAAACATTCAAGAGAGACTTCAGGGTACCTGCTATATCAATCATAAAGTCACTTCTGGTAGCTTCGCAAGCCCTCGCGCCATGGCCAGTACATTCCCATTGAGCTGTGAATGCAACAAGGTGAGAGGGCTCAGGTGTCCTGCCATATGGTGGTTCTATAATTAAAGAGAAGCAAGTTCAACCCAGACCAATTTCTATGCAGACATAGTCAGCTTGGAAAGACATTGCAAAGGTTGATTCAGGTACTGACAGCAAGTGCCTTTTCTTCAATCCTATGCCATTGTGGGCTTCATCTGTATCTGGTCTTCTGAGTCCTGCCACCAACACTCCTGGGGTCACAGTTTTGGCTTTTTAGGGTTTGGTGGAGTGGACCAACAATGGGAGTATGACTTCTCAGTTGACTCATAAGCTGACTTTGGCCTAGTGGTGGGCAATGTTGAACTGGAACCCGAACGGATCAAAGAAGGCAAAGACCTTCATACAAGGTTCAAGATCCGCTCATAGATGTTATGTGTTAGACAGAACTTTAGTATATGCGCTTATGGCAATAGGGTTACACATACTACGCTATCTATCACAAGATGCAGCCTTATGCTGCATCTAGAACATTTCCACATCATGCGTCACTCAATGTGCAATATAGTGGACACCTATAGTCACCTCTTTTGGACTTAGGAACAGCCCTAGGTCATAGAGGTATAAATACCATACTTATAGACGAGTATACACATCGCTCTACACCCCAATATCACTTGAGCATTAGCACAACCTCTAAGGTGGGTTGCTTGGCCTGTTAGCTGCGCTCTATGCTGTGCAACAGGTTATGGGCCCTGCAAGCTATGCACTTTCATCAGCTGCAATGATGGCGAAGCATCCCTGAAGCCTGCATGCTGCGGCGAGCTAGTCTACCCCAAGGGGAGACTATGTCGGCTTGTTTGAATACAATACTCTTACTGATGACCTCTATGCTCTCTTAACAGCTACAATGTTGTCATATCAACCCTCTGCCTCTGTTGTCCTCATCCTTGATGGTGCTAACTATGGTATTTGGTCAAAGGCTATGAAAGCCTACCTCATGTCCGTTGGACTGTAGGATTATTGCAGTGGCACTTTTGAACTGCCTACCGTCCCTGGACTTCCTCAGGTGCCTCTTCCTGAAGAGCTTGCTGCCCAGGCTGTCACTCAGGCAGCTGTAAAAGAATAGAACAAAGGAAACGATATGGCAGTTGGTCATATGGTCCTTAGATCAAGCATCGCGATCTAACAAGATCTTACGTCCTTGGATAATGCTGAAACTATTTGGAATCGCCTAGACACCCTATATGGCACGGCGACTACCACTAGCATCTATAAGGACTTCAAAGAAGCCATTTCCATCCGCATTAACCCAAGCCAGCATCCTGGCCCACAAATTGATTGGATACATGCTGCATTCCACTGTCTCACCGCATCCTCCCTAATGATTCCTAATGCCTTACAGGCGCTCATCATGCTTGCCGCCATTCCCCCAAAATGGGAAATGCTTGTCCACATCATCACTCAGAACTATGATCTGACTGATCTTAATCTGAACAATGTGCAAGAGGCTATAGTCTCTCAATATCAAACTGAGATGAATTGTGGCACAAACAAAAAGCACAGCACTCAGAAGCTCTCTGCTGTCAAGCGCAAGCATGGTGACCCCTCCTTCTCTTCTCAGCAGCAAGGCAATAAGCCTAAGCATGATGAAGATAAGGATAAGTGCCAGTGCGGTAAGCGCGGCAGCAAAGGAAAAGGGAAAGGCAAGGAGAAGGCCGATCATAGCCATGGTCCTGGACACTCACACATTGCGGACGTTGCCACACTCCCACTCCCAACCATTACCACTATCGCCCATCTGGGTCCTTTGGGGATCCAACAACGTACCATCCCAACTACAACTGACCCTCGCAAACGCACTCACAGCCCTTACAAGGCCTTAAACAAAGTGCTTGATCTTGCTGACAATCTTGGGGTAACTCCCACTATACAGACAGTCAAGACCCTTGAGCAACGAACCTCAACTCAATCTGCTGCCTCGTCAAGTGCAGTCAAATTACCGTCGCCCATCCCTGAGCCTATGGACCAGGACGATGGTGATTTTGCGCAAACAAATACATTGGATTTATTCAACATATACGATGGTATCCCAGAAGGTGCTGCCACCCCTGAGCATGCTCCGACTCTATCGGATGAAGCGCTTGATTGGGGCAGCGACCCCGAAGATAATGAAGTGTGTGTGCGTCTCCCTCTCTCTTTTCACTCACTAAAGAACCTTTTAGCATCTCCCCAGCCCCAAAGCAGGCTAGATATGTCTAATAATTGTTTGCTTGTATCGCACAATGTACAAATTAGCGTAGGAAGTAGCCCTGCATAGTGAATGTAACACCAATTGTTCAAGATGTAGAGGAAAGCATGACTTGAATAAAATGTGATCCTTATGGCTCCTAGACTCTGGCACGTCAGCACACTTCACCTTTGAAATAAAAGACTTTATAGAGTATACACCGGCTTTGCCACACGAAAGATCCCCTGTTAAAACTGCCAATAACACAATATATATGGAAGGCAAAGGCGCTGTGTTGCTTCAGCACACTGTCAACTCTAAAATGGTTGTCACGCGCATTTCTCCTGTTCTCTATATTTCTGAAGATTAACACTCAGATATTATCTATGGGGGAGTTTTTACAACAAGGGATGCATGCATTAGGGAATAAAGGACATATTTCCCTACAAGAGGACAGACGTATAATCCTGTCCTCTTACCCCTTATTCCCAGGTCAAACCACAGTATTGGTTAGATGCCTCTATTGAAAGTGCGCAAGCGCATTCTCTTATCTATGTAGTAGATTATGATGTCATTCACCGACACCTTGGCCACCCATCTAAGGATGTCATAACACGTGCAAAGACACATACCAAGGGTCTCCCTGAAGACCTGAAAATCCCTCAGGAACAGCTGGTATGTCCTGGCTGCGTGCAAGGCATGATGCCTGCATCTGCGCACCCCCCTTCTGAAACTCGTGCTTCCGCACCATTTGAGCGCATTCACTCGGACCTTAAGAGTTTCCCTGTGAAGTCGTATCATAAGTACAAATATTTTGTCAGCTTCATTGATGATTATTCCTCCTATGCATGGATCACACTCCTAAAAAATAAAAAGTCGACCATAATGGCCATCAAGCAATTCCTTGCTATGGTCAAGAAACAATACAAAGCAGGAATCAAAGAGTGGATGTCCGATGCTGGTGGAGAGTACAAGTCTGAGGCCTTTGATAATGTCCTAAAGGATGAAGGAATTAAAATCCTGCAAAGCGCCCCATACACTCCACAACAGAATGGATGCGCAGAGCGCTTTATGTGCACTGTAATGGACAAAGCTCAGGCAATGTGCCTTGAAGCTTGTCTACCTCCCTCCTGGTGGGAATTTGCAGTGAATCATGGGACACAATGTTACAATAGGACACCTGCCAGATGCCTTCAATGGCATACACCCTACGAAGTCCTAAAGAACAAGGTCCCTGATATCTCACACCTCAGAGTATTTGGTTGCGGTGCATATGTGCATATACCAGAAAAGCGTCGAGTCAATAAGCTTTCGCCCAAAAGCTGAGCTAATGATCTACCTTGGTCACACTGAGGGGATCAAAGCCTCACTCTTCATGAGGCTCCCTAATAATATGCTTTACACAAATGCTACCATCCCTGTACGACGAGACCCTGTACTCCAAATGCGACAAAGCATGCACTAAAGGTACCACACGGATTAATGAACCACGTGAGGAACTACCGCAACAACCTGTCGAAGATACCATTCCTGGTGTTGATGACCCATTCCCTACAATCAAAAGTGAGGACAGATGAGCAGCCTATATAGGTGCCAAAAGAAGAGGAACGAGAGCAAACGCCATGTCCCTCCTACACTGTCCTCTCCTCCTGTTGAAGAACCTGTACCTCTTCGAAGGTCTCAGCAGTTGAGGAAAGTACCTACCCATCCTGGCAACGTCTATGGTGAACGCAGACACCCCACAGAAGTGGAAAAAGATGTTCGGCGCACACACACATGGAGAACAATGACAGAAAACCAACCCGGTAGCTCCGGTGAGGATAGTATGTCAGGATTGGCTGCACCGGGTCCCTTACCCTCCTGTCGTCCTTGATGATCAACCACCGCAAGCCTCTGAGGATGAGGTAGAAGACATTCTACATCTAGCAAGGGAAGGAGGAGTCAAATTTCTGAACTATCTGCTCACCCAAGCAGTTCCACTAAGTTCGGAAGCACCTGATACTGCAAAGATTCGCGAATGGACCTTTAGGGACATTCTGTGAATGCCAAGTGAACTCCAAAAGGAGTGGAAAGATGCTTGTTGCGAGGAGTTGGAATCCCTCCGCAGACGCAAAGTCTTCGAACTAGTTGATCCTCCCAAGGATCGCAAAATAATTAAAAATAGATGGGTATTCGACCTTAAGTCTGATGGTCGTAAAAAAGCCAGACTAGTTTCCAAAGGCTTCTCCCAAGTAGAAGGCATTGACTATGACGAATATTCTCACCCGTGGTACGGTTTGAGACAGTCCGCCTGATAATTGCGCTCGCAGCGCTCAAAAACTGGCACATTAGCGGACTAGACTGTCAAGACTGCCTTTCTCTATGGTGAGCTCAATGAAGAGCTCTATATGGAGCAGCCCAAGGGCTTCAAAATAAAAGGCCAAGAGCGTAAAGTCATGCGCCTTAAACGCAATATATGGACTCAAGCAAGCTGGCACTTGCATGGTGGAAAGCCCTTGACAAGTCCATGGCCTTGCTCGGCCTTATTCGCCTTATGTCTGACTGTGGGCTCTTTGTTAGTAAAGACAAGAGCACTATAGCCATCATCTATGTTGATGATGTGCTCTTCTTTGGAGCAGACAAAAAACAAATCAATAAAACAAAGGAGCGCTTTATGAAGCTCTGGGAATGTCGAGATCTGGGCAACGCCCAAGAATTTCTATGCATGTGCATCATACGCAAGTCTGGCCAGATACATCTGGACCAGACTGAATATCTAAAGAAAGTGCTGCAGCAGTTTTGACTTGCTTAACGCAAACCCTGCTCCTACTCCGCTACCAGAGGGCTATCACCCCTCTCTCAACACTTCCGCTGCTGACCCAGCCTTGCGGTCAAAATTCCAGCAAGTTATAGGATCACTCCTGTACATAATGCTTGGAATGCGTCCAGACATAGCCTTTGCTGTCACAAAGTTGTCGCAACATGCTGCCAATCCCTCAGAGGATCATTTAAATCGAGCATTCTATATTTGCTGATACCTCTTGGGAACCACCAATTATGCCTTGGTCTATGATGGACCATCCAATGGCAGCTTAATGGCATATGCTGACTCTGACTGGGCCTCTGATCTGACTAATCGGAAGTCCACTACAGGCTATATGGTGAACCTGGCTGGAGCAATATTTTCGTGGAACTCACGAGTGCAGAAAACAGTTGCACTCTCCTCCACAGAAGCCGAGTACATGTCGCTCTCTGACACGAGCAGACAGTTAGTTTGGATTAAATCCTTACTAACAGAACTTAGCATTAATCTTGCTCCCATCCCACTGTTCAGTGATAACCAAGGCTCAATATTCATAGCCTCCAACCCTGTACAAGAAAAGTGCATCAAACACATTGATTTGCGCTATCACTTCATTTGTGAAGTCATACATAATAAGCAGGTGGAGCTATTCTTTATTGAAGGGGCTAATAACCCAGCTGACATATTCATCAAGGACCTTGGTCACATCAAGTTCCTCAAATTCAGGGAGCAACTAGGACTAACGTTCTACCCCTGAATGTGGGAAAATGCTCACGGCATCTACCAATGCACTTAGCAAGGGGGAGTGTTGAACCAGGAACCCGAACAGATCAAAGAAGGCAAAGACCTTCATACAAGGTTCAAGATCTGCTCATAGATGTTACGTGTTAGACAGAACTTTAGTATATGCGCTTATGGCAATAGGGTTATACATACTACTGCTATCTATCACAAGATGCAGCCTTATGCTGCGTCTAGAACATTTCCACATCACGCGTCACTCAATGCGCAATATAGTGGACACCTGTAGTCACCTCTTTCAGACTTAGGAACAGCCCTAGGTCATAGAGGTATAAATACCATACTTGTAGACGAGTATACACATCGCTCTGCACCCCAATATCACTTGAGCATTAGCACAACCTCTAAGGTGGGTTGCTTGGCCTGTTAGCTGCACTCTATGCTGCGCAACAGGCAATTGATTTCCAGCTGTGAAAACAAGATCAGCTAGTGAGATGATGACTGTGAAGTTGGTGGAGGTAGTGACATGGGCCGTGTGGGCACTTCTTCAGGTTTGTAGGATAGCCCAGGCTATTTCAATCTTATGGAACTGCCCCCAACTTGCTCACCACTGTGGTCTTCTGGCTCAAGCACCTCCTTGAGATCCTCAGCTGTTGTGTACCATTCTTCCTCTAAATCTGAGTTGGGTGATATTGGCAAATCTGGAGCATAGAATCTTTCTGGGTCCTGCATATGTCCATCAGTTGGCGAGATATGGTCCACCTCAGCCAAACTTCTGTCACATGGGTCCTTTTGTATTTTCACAGACCCTGCACAAATGCTGGTCTATACAAAATAGGTCAGATATTATACTCCTGCCATAGTTGGAAATCCATACCCTGTCCTCTTAGGCCCACTCTGTATGTGTCATTGTGCTGGCAATAGATCCACAACTAGGACTCCGAATCATGTTCCCTTTTCCCTGATTAGGGACGGATACTATAGCCTGTAGTGTGGCCTGGATTTCCTTGAGCAATATTCAACTTCTTCAGAACAACTAGCCAATAAGGCATACCATGCTCATAATATCCTGACTTTGGTTTGTTGGTGAATCACTTCTCTCAGAGGTGTCTCCACAGAATCATTTCCTCCTTTGAGCTTGAAAACATGTTAAGAGGATGTAGTAGTAGATGACATGGGACAAATCGTTATATGTTCGGTCATGTTCTGAGATAGGCTCCAAGCCTGTGCCAACGTAAATCAGCAAACAAAATTTATCTCAGCAAAGGGAAAACCTCACCACTTCCTGAATGAGAACCATGTTGTTTTTTGAGTGTTGGAGGTGTCATGGCATGATGGGCACACCAATCAGTCTCATCCATGCTGAATTTTGCCCAGCCATCTTCATTGTCTTTAGATGAGTTTACAACCTGTGCATATGTGGTGTCACCTACACACTGACCCTTGTGGTGGCTAATGATAAGATTGAGGGCTGAACTACTGGTCCTTCCTTCAATGGCTCAGTAAATCCTGTTTGCTGATCCCATATTAGTAACATTTACTACTAGATTGAGGATGAAGAGGGATCTTGGGTGGGCAAGCATCGATTTGCTCATTATCAGTCATAGTCATGCATTATGCCATAGGTCACAACCGCACTTCCAACTTTCAAAGCAGGCTTCTAAACATTGCATTGCAAGGTGGCCCAGATGGGTAGGTAACACATACATACTTTATAGTCATGAGTCATAATAATGGTGCCAAACCATCACTAGTATTGTCTTCAGAAAAAGGACGTATTGTGGTCCCAGGTCGGTACAAGCACTATATATCTGCACCAATTGTGGTCTTGAAAAGGCTTAAGTTCAATATGACTCACTCTGTGTAAAACATCTCCTCTTTCCATTGTCTGATGCATTCTCCCTTCTAACCAGAATATCCTGTATTTGGATGGGCTGGGTGCAAGAGGATCTGTGGTTCACTCTATGTAAGCATAAGGGCTTGTAGCATGGTGACGCTCGTTCAACGCATGGTTGATGTTACTTACATGCTTCAATTTCTTGTAAGAGGCAACCAAATGAGAAGTCAGTTGTCCAATTGAATAGGGACGATGTGAGGACACTCGTGAGGCATGCTGCACATGACTTCTGATCAGAAAAAAACTAATCAGTCATTTATTTAATATTTACTACTGAATTTGAATTATGAACTTGCTGACTTTCAAGCGCATATGCTGCTCACACACCATCAATTTTGTAGCAACTCACAGGATGCAAGGATACCTTGTCCACTACATTTGACTCATGGGGATCATTCATACCGCATAGGAATAGGCAGCTTCATGTTGCCCATTCTCAAACTAATTCATTCTGTCTACAATAGATTTGATGTCAATGTTTGTGTCATCATAGATACCACGCATCTGGAGACTCATATGTCTTTGAATCATAACTACTGACTGCATGCTCGCTCTCAAGCCTTTCTTCATTCTACGGAATGGCTGCTCATTTGAAAAGATAAACACAAATAGAAAACTGAGCAATCAAGTGCACAAGCCTTCCTTCCCAGACAGACATCATCATCATCATCATCATCATCACCCATAGATTCCCAGAGCTGAGCTGACACATGCCCACTGTCATCATTGCTCTTGCCCAAGTCCTCTGCAATGAGCCCTCTGGTTGCAACCCAAACAATGTCAAAACACTCAGCTTCACACATCCATAACCCTGTGCACCACCTGGCAAATAGATGGACCAAGCATTCCGGTTCTAGAAAGCGACAAAGACAGCTAGACCAAGAAGCATGATGGCCATCACTGAAGCTTGCTTCTGCAAACAATGGGTCAGCTGGTCACAGTGCACATAGCATATTATGATATTACATTACAACAATATAGTCAGCCCCTGGATTGACTTCTTTGTCACCTGTTGTCCAGGTTCTGCATGCTTTTGCACATTGCAATCTTGAATCCAATACTGAACCACCATCTCCGAGCCCCTCTCAGCCATGCTGGTCACAATTTGGCGGGCGCTCCAAGCAGAGGAGTAATCCTGAGCAAAGCACAGTCATGCATGAGTGTCTAAACCAGAACAATGTTCAATGTCATTGCTAGCATGGATGAATGTCAAGGGTAGAATGACATTCTTCAGCGTTGGATGCATTATGGTGTGCTAGAATGGGGCATCCACAAAGTGATTGGAAGTCAGGGAATACCAGTCAATGCCATCATAAAGGTTCATAATGGCCAGCATCTTCTCATCAGGGGATACTGCCAAACAGCCTCTATGTGCTCATCAATCTCAGGATGTTAAGATCTAACTGATCTTATTACTGACTCTTAATGAAAGAGTTGCTTGATTTAGTTCAAGCACTAAACTCTGAGTCCTTTGATATTATCTCAGGAAGAATAGGTGTAAGAGAAGAGAGGGACCTCTTTCACTTAGAGTTATCACTTATAGTTTGTTTAGAACATTGACAAGATGATTGTTGCTTGTAAGAGAGCAAGTCGAGTGTAAGGCTCAACTTCTTGGTACCACAGACTATTTATACAATATCTGAACAACTACTGATCCGATTTGTACGAAACTTGGGGTGTACATAGCTGAGAACCAGTAGTATCCAAATATGTGGAGCACAATTTGAGAATGTCAGAAATGGCTCACATGTGAGTCATTCTTTCCTAGTATCTGTCATTAACCAGTAAGTAGTGAGTAAGCCATTACCAATTAATCAGTAAGCAGATCACTAAGCGATCACTAAGCCAGATGGATAAGCACATATGAGTAAACAGAATTGAGTCACCAGAGCATAGGTAAGCAGATGAGAATGAAGAGACATGAGAATCCTAACACAGGAGCATGGGCAAGAGGCAGAAGTGGTGCGTCATACAGTTTACACGAACCCAGGTGAATGCACCATGATCTCAAAGGTCTTCAGATTCCACGCACTAAAGAGTTGGATAGGTTAAGGAGATCTGTCGTAAATTATGGAGAACTCACATCACACCATAGTCCAAATTCGTCACAAGCAGGACGTCGTCATTAAATGGAGGGCCCATGCCATGGGCTCTGGCAGCTCTCCATCCAGCTCTAGGAACTTAGGTGGATCTGGGAGGAGAGCTGCTCTTTCCCAAGTAGCTGTTTGTTAGAATTGGTACTTGGGTCAGCCAACAGTTGTAAGAGGCATGGTTCAAACAAACTGATGGTCGCTTGCTTGATCAGTTGGATGACATTGCCGGAACTAATGGCCAACCAAATCCCACTCTGTGCCATGCAATGAATTGGGCCAGGCATGCTATTGAGGGAATGCCAAATTTTGCTGTACCCAGAACATTTCAGTTTAATCAGTTGTTGCTCGAACATAGCCAGGCAATGAGAAACACTTACATCTGCCAACTTTGAAGGCATAATGTATGCACATCACCACTTGCATCGCTGGCCACCACAGTACAGCCAAATTGAGAATGCCAGAGTAATGTTGTCACTGGCACCTTGACTTGAAATTGGCAAACCTCATGTCCACTTCCATGTCCCTGGAAAATGATGATAGGCCCGTCGTCAGCACCGCTGGCAAACAGTGAACCATCGTGTGAGAAGGTTAGAGTGTTGATGGAGTCATAATGTTTTGTCAAGAGTCTTCTTCAGCACATAATTGACCCAGAAGGATGGATAACATGGATGAACAACTCATTGAAGGGTGTTCATTTGGACATTTGGACAATGGCTACTAGATGTGACTCAGGCAGCCGTGTTGGTCAGACAATGGTTGATGAATTATCCATGGGGTGGATGGGTAGACTGTCAGGCCCCCACACTGGCAGAGGCCAATTTGAGATAAAAATACAAATTTTCCGATGATACAATTTATTTCCGCACACCTATGCTGAGAATACAATTATGGCCCAATGGGTCCATCACACATCTGGCTTGTCGCAGCCATGACATGTACATAAGAACATTCCATACATAAGTGTATACTAAACAAAAATTTAATGCTCTCCATGCTCTGCACTGATATAGAAATATTTGCCAGACAGGTCGCGTCCAAGTCCATCTCTAACAGGCCGGGGTTGCATCAGAAACTACACTACCTGAAAGAGGAAAGATACAAACATCTTCAAATGGGAGGAAAAAGGTGTTCCAAGTTCCACATGAGTTATACATATACCCATATACCTGTGTAGTGAATGAGCTTGTATTCTGAGTAATAGATAAAATGGACTGTGCAATAGCTAAGGTGTGACTCGGGTACAGGTGACACCATGACAATTTGGTCACGAGTAGGCATGGGTATGGGTACGGTTTTAAATTTGTCACACCCACGCAACACCGCACCCTTATCAGCCGGGTTTATGGGTATTGAAATCACTATTTAAGAGTCTCCTGTAGGGTGACAGCTTGCACAGGCTTGGGACCAGCCCAAACAGAAGCAATTGTTGATCACAATCATGAGAAAACTGGTGAGCGCAACTCGGACTCAGCAGCCGCCTCCCTTTACATGAAGACAGCACTTAGTGCCATGTTTGCAAAGTCATATGACATGGGTCAGAAGGGTCGGTTCATCGAGATCTGGCTGGATCATATAAAGGTGAGCAAATTATCTTCAACATCTCACTTGTTGCTCATGCCTCGCAATTTGGGGTCAAAGTCCTCAGCAAAGTCATCGTGCTCTTCATGGCAGACTTCAGCGTCAACCTCTTCCTTTGCCAGTGCAGTCAAGTTGAGCACCAAGGCACTCCAGCGTGGAGTCAAATGTAGCATCGCAAATGGCTCGAAGGCAATCACCCAGCCTCTCAAGCGCGCAAAGCATGTGGCATCCAATGCCACCTCCAACACCCATTGAAAGCGAACAAGAAGTGGAGCAAGCACTGACGATGGATGATCATATGAGTATCAGCAGCAATGGCGCAACCGGCGATGCTATCGAGATTGAATCAGATAACAAGGAGCTTGAAAAAGACATACATATGTTGTTTCATTATCATTTTTTACCTCTTTTGCTTACTTGGACACTAGAAGATGCAAAGAAGTCATGGCAGTCCCCCATCTACACGTTTTTCAAGCCCGACATCTCTATTCAAATTCACAAAAACCGCATCTCCCACTTCTTCACCTGTTTGTCAAAACATTGCAAGACAGGCTTGAAAGGTGTTCGGTGCTATCAAGATAAGGGCGACAAATCTTCAACTGCAAATCTCAAGCACCACGCCATCCGATGCTTTGGCAAGGATGCGGTGAATGCAGCTATGAAGGGCAAGGCTGCTAGTGAAGGCCGCACTGGCAACATATTTGCAGCATTTGCCCACCAAGGACAGCAGCCTGTCACGTACTTGCATCGAGCACACACAAACACAGAATTTCAGTAAGTAGTACTTATTATCAGCTAAATGCTCTATTCTAAACACATTGAACAGCACACACATTGCAAAATGGGTGGTAGAATGCAACTGTCCTCTGCAAATTGTCTCTAATCCCAAGCTCATCGATATTTTCAAGACCGGGCACCCCAACCGTAAAGTTCCATGTCCAAACATGGTTCGATGTGATGTCAAGGCCGCATACATCAAGTGCCATGAACAGATAAGCAAACTACTGCGAGAACACCCAGGTCGCATTTACTTCGCAACCAATTGTTGGACTTCAACCAACCACCGCGCGTTCATTGCCTGGACTGTACACCTTGAGCATCAAGGTGCCATGCCATGCTAGCTTTCTTACTCGATATCATTGAGGTTCCGGAATCTCATATGGGTACAGCTTTGGCAAAGGCCTTTGAGAAGATGCTCGAAATGTTTGGACTCCAAGATTGTATTCTGGCTATAAACACTAACAATGGATCTGCGAATGACACACAGACCAAAGCTCTCACAATGATGGAGAACTCTTTTGATGGACAAAACCACATCCACTGTTTTAATCACACTCTGCATCTCTTGGCCAAAGCCCTCCTCAGCCCATTCAATGCTGCATTAGCTGGCGTATCTGATAACAATGATGGCGTTGGTGAAGATGGTGCACTTGATGAAGAAGACGAGGATGAAGACAAAGATGAGGATAAGGACAAGGACGAAGATGAAGATGGATCGGATGTACCAGATGAGGATAATGATGATGATGGTATTGATGAACTTGTAGATTTACTACGATATGACGCTTCAAACTTAATACATGCCATTGATATGAACTCCGTGCACTTGGCACTATGGCCGGCAAAAGC
>JAGFNK010001127.1:0-14575 GCA_025769875.1 Russula earlei
CTGAGCCCATGGGGCGGTGAAGTGTGTCCAAGAATGCAAATTAACTTCATAAGACTGAAGCTCCAAAGAGGAGGAGCACCTAGCGGGAACGCGAGAACGCGTTTGTTCATTCGACTGCACTCAGGTTCACACAGATGATAAGGGAAAAACAGGGCAACTTTATTCAAGATTGTAGCAGATACAGGTGGGAACTAAGGCTAAGGGACAGGAAAGCACAAAAGACAGGCATATGAAAGGAAATCTAGACGTGAGAAGGGGACCGAAGCTGGACAACGCGAGGTATCGAGTCGTGGTCTCCAGCGGCTGTGGTAGTGGCGTGTGGCGATTTGTGAACGATGGCCGAGGCCAGGTGTGGTGACGAGGGGTGTGGTCGAGTCGCGACGCGAGGAGGGGGAGACGATGCAAAGGAGAGGCTGGAGGGGGGATAGGGAGAGTGCTGGTGGGTGGTCGCTTGGGCGCTGATGGCGCTGCCGAACGCGATTGCGGGTGGGATGATTGGAGAACTTGGATGGCAGATGCCAGGTAGAGGAGCGAGGGGGCGTGGAAGTAGAAAGGGAGAGGGAAGACGGCGGCAGGCTGGGAAATGGACGCATAGGCGGCGTGCAGATCTCTGACTAACAAAGTGAGAGTCTAGTAAAAAAAGGGGAGAAAAGCATACCGAAATGTACAGTAGCAACACCGTCCGATGGCAACGAAGACGGCGGCGTGGTACGGGGCTCTTCGGCTGTGCATTGGGACTCGTCGGTGCATGGTGAAGGCGGGGGCGTTGAGGGCGAGGGCGTGCGGCGGTTGATGAGGGCGAGGGTGGCGTGCTGGCGGCGACGATGATGATGATGTGAGGACGAAGAGGAGATGGCACGAAAGAATACGCACATATGTACTCTTGTAAGCGATTCGCGGCCAGCTATATAGCTGTGTGGGTGAGTCGATATCGAGGCCAGTGTCCCTTTGCGACATTTTTGCATGTCTTGTGGTCCGT
Organism: Russula earlei; assembly: GCA_025769875.1. Classification (NCBI taxonomy): domain Eukaryota; kingdom Fungi; phylum Basidiomycota; class Agaricomycetes; order Russulales; family Russulaceae; genus Russula; species Russula earlei. The sequence goes on from JAGFNK010001127.1 coordinate 980, forward strand.
GCAGTTTGTGCTGTAGTGAGTTCCCAGGCTTCTGCATTTACATAGGCATAGGACTCTTCCTCCCCATCCTCATCACTAGCAGGAAGGGATGTCTTGGAAGCCTGAGCTCATGGTTGTGATCGCTTCAGTCGAGTGGGAGTGCCTGAGCTGTCACTTTCATTTCCACCAGTTTTTTTTCAGGCAGCCTTCCTTTGGCCAGTAGTACATGTTGGTGCAGGCCGGCATTTTGAAGCATGTTGCTTCGAGCCCATGAGGGTTTAGGGGGTTGAAATGGAGGGGTAGAGCAAGGTATGGTGAGCAGCTTTGGGAAGGGAAGAACGCCCTGTCGTCGTCCTGGAGTAGGAGTGGACAGGGTGGATGGTTGATGAATAAGCCACATGACTCTTTACATGCTCGCTTTACACAACAACAGGGCCCACACATGAGGCACCCGTGCAGGCGTCGTAGTGAGTTCATAGACATTGGTGAGAACATGGGGAGCAGGTTGTAGGGGGAATGGCCAGCACAGCTGATTTCATGGCCAGCAGCCATGAGTGGTGGGGGTCTCCCGCTGCTCGGGGCAGCAGTTGGCTTGGGGTCCAATGATGTTCAAGGCCAGAATGGTAGCTTTGCAAGGTACAATACAGTACAACAAGGGGACACCACAGTAACTTGGAAAAAGTCAGATATAGCGACATTTGTGGAACCAACCTGCTGCGTCATCCGACGTAACAGAGAATGCTGCCCTATACAGGAAAACCCACACATTGGTATCATCACCACCCAAGTCAGCACGAGCCACACCCCCATTCCTGACAAAGGTAGGCCTTGATCTTTGAAAATGCGAGTTCGATTGGATTAAAATCAGGAGAGTATGGTGGCAGGTAAAGGAGCCAACATCCCCTTCATCAAATGAGCAATACATCAGCATGAGAAAACAATATAATACCTTTCTTCGACCATTTGGAGTATTTGTGGACTTCTATGAATGTGCGCATGTTGTCCATGATCAATACTGAGTTCTTGCCAGGGAAGGGATTCATTTTCGAAAGTAGACCTTGGATGAAGCCGGTAAATAGTTCAGATGTGAAAGAACCCTCAACCAGCTGGCTATAGATGATGCCATCGAGCGAGAGTGCTGGGAGAAGCGAATAACTGGATACTTTGTATTCTAGTCTGTTGTAGATATAGATAGCAGGACACACCGTTTTCCTCGAAATGAAAAAGCTCTTCCTTACCGCTGCTTGCCCTGACATCGCCCATGCTCGCCCTCGAAGGTCAGTTCAGGCGATCAAAGGAGCTTTTGTCCACAAAAACCGCCTGCTCTGCGGTATAGGTGATGCCAAAGGTATACCGATACTGAAGGTGCAGGTCCTCGTTGCACTCTAGTGCATTTTTGCTCAGCTGGGCAAGTCAGTGCACTTGAGTGTGAACTCAAGGTGAAATGAATTACCTTCTTCATTGTGAAGCCACTCCTTCTCAGGGTATGCCATATAGTTGTCAATGATACCTCAACGCCAGTCCTTTCTCTTAAAATATCTCTCAGCTCGTCAAGATAGGCATCCGGAGTATGGACGATGGTGCCTTGAAGAAACTAGCCAATATGCACCACAGAATGAACTAGAGAATGTGGGGAACTAACTCACTTGTACTTCCTGCATTGTAAGGATTCTATTTGCTGGTTGGAGTAGACTGTTTGGGTGATTGGCTGTTCCACGAGATCTGAAATTGGCCACAATGCGCTCTATAGTATGACTGAGGAACTCCAGTGTGATGGGTGATATCGTCAAGGGTCAATCTTGAAGACATGTGTAAGATAATCCAGCGTGCATCATCAGACAATGCCTGGCCATGTGGCATATGTTTAGTTGAGTTGAGTGTGTGATGAAAAGCATGATGTAAAGAAAGCGTAAAGCGAGTGTATAAAGAGTCATGTGGCTTATTCATCAACTGTCCACCTGTCCACTCCTACTCCAGGACGATGACAGGGTGTTCTTCCCTTCCCAGAGCTGCTCACCATACCTTACTCTACCCCTCCATTTCAACCCCCTAAACCCTCATGGGCTCGAAGCAACAGTGCTTCAAAACGCCTGGCCTGCACCGACACGTACTACTGGCCAAAGGAAGGCTGCCTGAAAAAAAACTGGTGGAAATGAAAAGTGACAGCTCAGGCACTCCCACTCGACCAAAGCGATCACAACCACAAGCTCAGGCTTCCAAGACATCCCTTCCTGCTATTGATGAGGATGGGGAGGAAGAGTCCTATGCCTATGTAAATGCAGAAGCCGGGGAACTCAGTCCACTGGACATATATACTCTTGCAGATGACGGTAAACGCGCCTCACCCATCGGACCCATAGAAGGGAGTGATGCTTCAATTGAAGAGGAAGGTGTGCAAATAATGATGAATTGACCCCTTTCGCCGGTGACTAGTGACCCCAGGCCAGTCCAACAATCAACCTCACATTTGATGTCCCATACAAAAATGCGTCTCGGGAACTTGCTGTCGAATCTGACATCTCATTTTCAGATCTTCTTGTCCAAATTGCAGGCCAAAATGGAAATGAGCATCGTCTGTCTATCGCACATCGGATACATCCTTCCCTGGATGGTGCCCAAGATGGGCAAGCCTGTTGCAAAGTTGCTTGAAGATGGAGCTTCCTTTCAAAAGCTAATCGAGCATGTGTGGAACCATATCGATGAACAGAAGGCGAAAAACCGTGGAAAGGGCAAAGTCAAGCCTTTCAGCATCCAGATTGTTGATACCTCTGAACCAGGCACAGAAAAGGTGCGCCTAAATGCTACTCTGCATAATTTCATCTGACGATTTCTCGACGGAAGGGTCCAGGGAAAAGAAAGACCCAGGTACAGTCAGCACCCTCAAATGCACTTTCGGATCTCCCTGGCCAAGAACAACATGAACTTTTAAAGCTCTTGACTGATAAACACCAGTGCGAAAAGCACAATATGCCATGCTATGCGCAAATGAATGGCGTACACTACCAGTACATGATGGAGGATCTGAGCATTTGGGCCTCCTTGTTGGTACACACCATTGTTTTCTTTTGGATCTTCATAGCTTAAAACCACCTTTGCAGGCACGTCACCTTGCAACAGTTGATACTCCCCCAGACAAACTGAATCTCACGGACAAATGCTTTCAACAGGTGAAAGTCAGGAACCGGGAAACATCGGGACCACCCCCTTCCAATATGTTGGGCTCCATGCCAAACCCTAGCCACACGGTGGCTGGATTGTCCTCTGATCCACCCCAATGGGCACAAATGATGATGATGATGCTGGGTGGCGCCTTTGCCAACAATGTTAATGGTTCGAACTCCCATCGCTTACCTCGCTCTGAAAACATCGTTCCCTTTACTCCGAACCCTGGGTCTTCGCCGCCCCAGTCAAAGCTGCACCACATCCGATAGGAACATCACCTACCCTGACCTGAGGGAGTGGCTCCGTCCTATTGAAGAGCACCCTGTCCGAAATAAATATGGTCGAAGATCTCTCACAGTATGCTGACATCCTTGTAGAAACCCACAAACTTTATACGATTGAAGACATCGTACCACTCACTCGCAGTGAGCTGGCAGATGTTGGTGGCATGGAATTTGGGACAGCCTCACGGATTTTGCGCTTTGCAGTGGAGGATGCATCAGCTATGGAGAAAAATAAGAAGGCTCGATTTTAAGAATATACTAACACTTTTCTATACTAGACTTGGATATATGGACACTATTGTCAAGGCAGTTGACTCTTTCACCATCTCCCCTTTCAAGAGCAGGCAGATCCCTAGTGAATACCTCTGTGAGCAGTCGTGATTATGAAGGTACCAGGGTCCTATCTGGAAGCCTCTCCATGCTGAAAGCAAGGCCACTCTTTCGCCATCCTCCCCTTTAAGAGTAAGCGGATCTCTTCCTTTCCTCCCTCTCCTCGCTGCCGGCCATCCCTGTTGTACGTGTGCCTGGGATGTAGCTGATGTATCGCCCTCAACATCCCTGTAGCCTGCGACGGAAGTCTTTAGCACGTCACAGGGTAGCTGGTACCATCAGTTCGTGCCCTGTGCATCTCGCTCTTTTCTTTTTTTCTGCATCTTCGCCCCATGCCGAGTGGTGCAATTGCACGAGGCTGTCAGGGGCGGCCCTAGGTCCTGTGGCCTCATTGCGCCCATCGCGCACGGACACCCGAGCGTGCCCCTTCGCCGTCGAATGCCCTTTTTTGTTGTCAGATGGGACATTCCCCTCATTCATGTGCTGGTAGGAATAAGCCAGCTGAACCACGAACGCCATTGTTCAGTCGTCGTGTGCCCTCCGACAGACCGACAGAGAGCCTGAGGCGCAGTCTTTTGACTGGGGTAATATATCACACAAGGGAAGCATTTTTCTAGCAATGACCTAACTCTTTTTTATTTGACTGGTTATACGCGTGGTGTCAGTTCGCGTTCTCCCCAGATTCCTCAGAAAGACCGCCTTGCGGTCGACGACCCTCATCCACCTTCCCACCCGAATGGTCGGCTGTGCCGCCCAAACGAAAGCTCGAACTTGAGGTATCGAGCTCGCCCGGTTGCAGCGTCATGGTGCTCATCCTGCACCTGAGATTGTGCCGCGGAACCACTGGTAAGTGAATCAGTCTTGAATTGCGACTGAAAGACAGAAAACTCACCCATAAAGTGACCGCGAGCGGAGCGCGCTGGACGACGGACTTGAAGATGTTGGCATATGGCATGTTCAACCTCAAGAGCAAGAGAATGGGCTAGGTGAAGGTGAGGTGGGTGTGAGAAGCGACGTACAGTGTCCAAGTGATGTGTGGCAGCAAGGAAGCAACTCAAAAAAAACAAGCGTACGCGTATGTGCCACCGACTCGCTCAGCTGTTCGCATTCGCAAAGGCGCACTGGCCTCGATGTCGACTCACCCACACAGCTATATGGCTGGCCGCGAATCGCTTACAAGAGTACATATGTGCGTATTCCTTTCGTGCCATCTCCTCTTCGTCCTCACATCATCATCATCGTCGCCGCCAGCACGCCACCCTCGCCCCCATCAACCGCCGCACGCCCTCGCCCTCAACTGCCCCCGCCTTCACCATGCACCGATGAGTCCCAACGCACAGCCGAAGAGCCCCGTACCACGCCGCCGTCTTCGTTGCCATCGGACGGTGTTGCTACTGTACATTTCGGTATGCTTTTCTCCCCTTTTTTACTAGACTCTCACTTTGTTAGTCAGAGATCTGCACGCCGCCTATGCGTCCATTTCCCAGCCTGCCGCCAGTCTTCCCTCTCCCTTTCTACTTCCACGCCCCCTCGCTCCTCTACCTCGCATCTGCCATCCAAGTTCTCCAATCATCCCACCCGCAATCGCGTTCGGCAGCGCCATCAGCGCCCAAGCGACCACCCACCAGCACTCTCCCTATCCCCCCTCCAGCCTCTCCTTTGCATCGTCTCCCCCTCCTCGCGTCGCGACTCGACCACACCCCTCGTCACCACACCTGGCCTCGGCCATCGTTCACAAATCGCCACACGCCACTACCACAGCCGCTGGAGACCACGACTCGATACCTCGCGTTGTCCAGCTTCGGTCCCCTTCTCACGTCTAGATTTCCTTTCATATGCCTGTCTTTTGTGCTTTTCCTGTCCCTTAGCCTTAGTTCCCACCTGTATCTGCTACAATCTTGAATAAAGTTGCCCTGTTTTTCCCTTATCATCTGTGTGAACCTGAGTGCAGTCGAATGAACAAACGCGTTCTCGCGTTCCCGCTAGGTGCTCCTCCTCTTTGGAGCTTCAGTCTTATGAAGTCATTCTGCATTCTTGGACACACTTCACCGCCCCATGGGCTCAGGTGTGCACTTCCTGGGGGGGCTCCTTCCCGGCACACGACCGTGCTACTGTCACACGATATGAGGGAAACGACGTTGCACACCACAATGCTTGAGTCAAAAACACTATGGGGCTGCCTCAAGACAGCCCATGGGTACAACATGAGGGAAAAATAATAGATATAGACCTGTGATTTTGAGTTGTAATTCATCTAATACACATGTGGAGGTGGCTTGAGTCCAGCTCCACCAATTCTCACTCAAATCTCATGAAAACAATGGGGCTGCCTAGCCCTCATTCAGGCGATTCAGGGACAATAAGTTTCATGTGAATTGAAGCTGTTTTGAGGGAGATATTCGCCCCGCACGTTTGAGAGGGTTTTCTGCGCCGATTTGGGTGGAATTCAAACTCCGCCAAGTGCGCTGAAAACGGCAATAATCTGTGTGGTCAGTCTCTGTCATCGAGGCGATTGATCCCCATCGGCCGATTATCGCCATGTAATGAGTAGACCGTTCCTATTTAAAATTTGGTGTCATATTTGTGGATGCACTTTATGTCTCGATTTATTCAATATAAATCCATGTATTAACATACGCCATTGTGTTAAGTTTATCCGAGTCTGCTAAGGCTAAATTGATTGGGCAAATTACTGTCGTTTTCACGTGACCTTGCACTTGCCATTTTTGGATGTCATTTCAAGTGTGAAATCAAAACTGCTATATCTCAACAGTTTCTCAACAGATTGCCTTGAAACTTTGACAGTAGAACCTTATATACTGTATCTAGGTGCAGCTAAAATATGGGAGCATAATATTTAGTTCTTGAAATGTCGAATTTTGGGTGCTGACATGGGTGCAAAACTTTGAACTGCCATATCTCAACTGTTTCTCAATCGATTGACTTGAAACTTCGACAATGGGATCTCATGTACTTTATCTAGGTGCAGCCCAAGAGTTGGGGTCTAATTCTTAGTTCTTGAAGTTTTGATTTTTGGGTGTGATCTGAGTGCAAAATTTCGAACTGCCATATCTCAACCATTTCTCAATAGATTGCCTTGAAACTTGGACAGTAGAACCTTATATACTGTGTCTGTCATGAACCATTCTCCGGAGAGGGCCCTTGAAGGACCCTTCCTTATAGGAGGAAACCCAGCCTCTATGGTGTCACCCTGTTCACACGAGCAAAAGGGGTGAGTAGAGGTGTCCACAATATCGCGTGCACATTGTTGCACGAGCAATTCTCAGCACAATCGACATACAGCAAGCCCCACTTAAAGGCAACCCTTCTAGCAACAAAAGACAGTATTAGGGCCTTCCTAAGGGACCCTTTAGGACGACCTCTAGGAGCTCTACAAGGAGTACTAACCTAGTATCAAGAGGCTCTACAACGCGTTATTAGATCAACTCTAATAACTATAGAACGAACTATAAGGCAATACTAAGGACCTTAATAGAAGTATTAGGGTCGACTCTAAGGACCCTAATAGAACTATATAAGGGCCTTATAAGATGAACACCATTCCCTAACCAAACTACAAGTCCTCAAATGACCGGCCCTAAACTAACTAACAGGAAATGAATCAGGTGCTCGCACGATGCACTAAAGCAGTGAACACGTGGACAATGGAAGCTCTTACTCATCAAGAGAAGCCTTCTTACTCAGCAGCTTACTGAGCATGACTGAGCATGCTCAGTAAGCGTCCTCCGACTTCTTACTCATCACTCTATTGTGCTTGATAACAAGGTTATGACTTGTTCCCTATTTAGCAGTTCTCTTGTAGTATATAAGCGCTCAATAAAGTAGCGGACAGTCCTCAGACTGTCCATTTGTTTACGGCACTCTCCTATCCTGGGATACTCCTTTAAGGACCGTCCCCTTGTGTCTATCCTGGCCTCCTCTCTGCGTGATTGCCCTACTCTCACAGTAACCGTGCCCTCTCTGGTACCTGTTACTACTCTGGACTTTGCTTCTTGCCCACGCCGTCTTGGATGTCTATCGACTTGTCTTCGAGCTTATCCCTCGCTCTTGAACTGGATAGTTCAACAGTGAGTCTTGACATCTGGACAGTCTCTCGCAACCCATGCTGACCAGTCGACTCATCAAGTGTCCGATAACATCCCGACCACTGGATCTCCGGAGCCTCACACTCCCGACATCCAACTCCTTTCCCTTCCCCAATCTCTCCCACTGGTTCCATCCCTGTCTCCGCCACCCGGACTTCCCCCCATTTCAGTTCGTCCCCTTCCAGGGACTTACGTAGAGAACGACCCTCTCACCGACCAAGAAAACATTCCTCCTGGTCCCACAAGGTTTCTTTAGCCCTCCAGACTGCGCGGAGTACGCTTTCCATCCCCACCAGTTTCAGGTCTATCGCGTCCGACACAACGAGGTAGAACACTGGCGCCCTTTGGAAGAAGCAGGACGACACGACGCCCTTTCCACCATCCCTACTACAGGTCACTTGCTCCAGCGACCATCCACCGACATCTTTGTTTCCCCATTCCGGGCCAAAACCGCCCACACTTTTGCGGTACTGCCTACCAACCGCGACCTCGTCAAGCAGTTTGACTTGGCAAGCTTTGAGGTGTGTAGTTCTGTAGGGATACACCCTCCGGACATAGACTTCCCCTTCGGTCGCCTCCACTACTTGTTTAACTCATCCATATATCGCCATTTGGAGACTCTGCCCCCCATTTATCGATTCGCGTACCAAGGATCCTTTATCCTCACTTCCATCCACGACTTCCTTGACGGGAGAGTTATTACTCATACGCTTACTTAAAGATAGCCGAGGGAGGATATATATCATTCGAGAACAGCTTCTCGAATTCCTTAGACAACCTCCGCATCTACCCTGCCTTGTCTCGCTTTTGCTTCCTCCCTCGTCTCCCTCTGAACCCTCTGCTTACATTGGATCCTCTTTGCCCAAGTGTTATCAACATAGCTACCTAGTGCACAGTTCTTGAAAGTAAGAACTACCCTTGTAACACTAGACCAAAGAAATCAGACCTTTTCTGCAGTGCCTCCGAGATTCACAGTTTCCCCCAACCCGAAGCACTGGCTCTGAGTACGACTCAGAAGACGACGCAATCCTCCATCAGCACCAACTCATCGCTGACCACCTTCCTATCCTTCGGGACATTTACTTCCCCCCAATCTCTATCGTCAACAGTCTACGACCGGCAACAAATTGAGATCTGGTCTCACAATGCCTACGTCCTCCGAGACTTGATAGGCCTGCTCCCCTTTGGACAAGTCCTCAATCAAATACAATACGATTTGTTCGTGGACACTCTTAGTCACCTCGTCGAACCTGCTCGCCGCCAACTCTTGTTTTGGTACCTCTCTAACTCTAGAAACTTCGACGGGGAGCCAACTGGCATTCTCACCCTCACAGACAGCGACGAAAAACTGTGGACTGAAGTTATCCTGCCTCAGCATTACGCCCTCATCCAAGAACTATTGGAGGGTCAAGCCTCATACTATCTATCCCTCTTCACCCTCACGCACGAGCACATCTCGGTGCAGTGTAACTACCTCCGCCTCAATAGATCCACACAAGCAGGACCCTGCAACCCTCCAGTTGGCTTACGTAGAAGGCAGAAGGTATATTTACAACTGGAGAGAAGCCACTTGGACCCACGGCATTGTCGACACCCCTCAGAACCTCGTAGACCCTGCGGGGCTTTATTCAACACTGCCAGCAGTTTACACAGGGTCCCCCTGTCCCCGAAGAACTCTCCACCATCAGTCGACCTCTCACCCCCGTAGCGAGACGAAACCCAACCACCAGTATCCGCACTCATTGGTCCCCCACACCCACGTGGCCCAGCGTCTGCCTCTGTCTCAGAGAGGTGTGCAACTGCGGCTATCGACCTAACACTCCCCCCACGCCACCAGGAATAACCCTGTGGACTCCGGGAGATAGACACCTCCCGCATCAACCACTCTGGTGCCCTCTCACAGACGAAGAGGCCGCCTGCTCTGCTTCTGCAGTTTCAAGCTCCCGAGTAGACCGCCCGTTACCGTTGACTCCACCTGTTATCCCAGTTCCACTTCCTCATACTCACGGTCAATTAACCCCTTTCGCTACTCCATTAGTAGAACATTCAAGTAGTAACGAGTCCCCCCCAGGATCCATAGTTGGCTTACGGTGCTACTTTCCAGAACTAGCGTACTTAGGATCAGTTCTACCCCATAGAACACGTAGGGAGTTACTAGACTTCAAAAATCATTGCAAGGAACTGTGGCACTGCGCGAACACAAGCCTTTGTTCGCATAGATCACCCCATAGAGGAGATCAGTCAATTCGCTCCGCACCCTTTAGACTTTGAAGGCTTTCTCTGGAAAGGCCGCGTAGCCATAACATACTCTGGCATCACCGAAGAATATTTCCGCATTGCCCAAAACCTTCAAACCCAACAAAGGGGCACCACTGCATTACTCCCAGCCTACGCCGTCACATACCCCTGGGACGCAACTCACTGGACCACCGTCCCTCTATAGAATCCCAGTAGCCACCTACGCATAAGTGGTAAAAGGCGAAGGCCTTTACAGACCACACGATCACAGAAGACGCATCTTTCATCTCACAAGACAGGATCAATCTCTTTTTCAATTCCCGTTCTATTGCAAAGATCCCTACTGCTACTGGCATAAAGACTGGCATTACACCCGCGTCTGGCACAAGTCTTGGGACACTTAGCCCACCATTCGACCAGCAACATACGCAGAGGTTGTAAAGGGGGAGAACCTTTACAAACCTATACGCTTCATTGAACAAATCTATTATCGCACACCGGAAGAACACCGTCACTCCCTGGAACACCCCTACTTCTGTAAGGACCCATACTGTCTGTGGCACCAAGGCTGGTATCGCTAGTGAATGAGCCAAAGCCCGGAAGAAGAAGAATCTCGAAGACCCCTTACAGAAAGTGAACAACTACAGATTCCCGCCTTCTTCCACAATGTCGACTATAACATCACTGGAGAATACTACAGCGGCTTCTGTAGGGTCCGAACGGTCACCCAATACAATACCCTCCACAACCCTTGGACCTTAGACGCAAGGAAAGACTGGGACGAAGAGGACGTTGAACTTACTCCAGAAACTCTTCAAACCCTCATCCCAGAAATCGCCTTTCTTTGCAATCTCGACCTCCTCACTGGAACTGTGGTATTCCAAGGTCGAACAGTTCACTGGAGTAGGAACCTCGAACTATTCACATACCAAAATCACAAGCCCGTCGATTTCTCGACTGCTCAGGAGGAAGCTGAACAAGCAGAAGTCACCCGCACCCTTGAAGCCACAGTAGAAACTGCATCAAGGGTTCTAGCACAGGTTACCAGAGCTCTCACCCTGACGCAAGGGAACACTCCAACACCAGGCCCCTCTAGAGTACCAGGAGGATTTGACTCCCCTGAACCAAGCCATCTTCCCACTCCCATAACAGTAGGACAACACACAGTAGCAGCACCCCTGCCACCACCTCCGTCTCCTACACAAACTCCTGCCCTTTCAGTTAGGGCCCGAACAACACCAGCACCACCAGCACTGCCACCGGTAGTACCAGTGCAAGCAGCTCCACTGGCACCACTGGCACCACCAGCTCCAGCGCCACCACCACCTCCTGTACAACTCGCTCCAATGGCAGCACCAGCTCCTGCCCAGGTACAACAGAATCATATCATTGGAACTGCTCCAGAAGCCTTTGATGGCAAAGCAGAGAACGCAGAAACAGTTCTGGGCTGCCTTGGACAACTACTACTACATCAACCTAGACTCATTCCCGGACGTTCCCGGACAAAGGGAAAAGAGTCACAGCAGCCCTTACGCACTTCAAGATAGGTACCCCAGCGGGGACATGGGCCCGAGAATTATTAACAACGAAGGCTCAGGCCTTACAACCAATCAACTATGGCACCTGGCAAGACTTTAAAACAGCATTTGCCGATCACTTCATTCCAGCAGATGCGCAACTGGAATCAAATGCCTTAATGCACTCCCTTCGACAAGGCAACACCCCATTCAATGAATGGTACCAAAAGTGGTCCCATCATGCGACCCGCTCCCAAGCAGACGAGAACACTAAAATGTTTGCTTTCCGCCGATAACCTGAATCAAGGGATCCACACCAAGATATTGGGCATAACACCTGCACCTACCACCTTGGCAGCACTAGTCAAGAAGGCACGCGAATTCGATCAAGTATATCACATGTGGATGTCACCATCATTCTGCTACAGGAAAACCGCCTGTACGAACAAGAGGTCTAGGTACTAATGACCCGGATACTCCAGTAGAAATCAATCTCTATCAGGGGGAACCAGGTGAACAACGCTGGAACAACAATGCCCCACGCAACACTCTCACTAAAGCCGAGAAACAATGACGCACAGAGTTGAAACTGTGCTACTACTGCGGCAAACCCAACCACATGGCCAAAGACTGCAGGTCTAAGAAAGCCGCAGCCCGTGCTCGTCACCCCGGACAATCCTCGCAGACTGCAGTCCGTTCAGCTACCATTCAGGAAGAACAACCTGAACAGAAAGACACAGACCCAGTTCCTATTGCCTCTCTTGTAACTTGGCGATGAAAGTCTCGCTGCTAACATTCCGCGTCCCCATTCTGCTCCTATGGATTTTTGATAGAACCCCTTAGTGCACCGCTAAGGAATATGGTACAGATTGCCACTATACCCATACAAATCAATTACCCCAAAGTCTTTACAAAGAATATAAGATCCCCTTCCATAGCCTTGAAAGTAACACTCATGGGGAAACTCAGTGGCAAGGAAATCGGTGCAAGTGCCCTCATAGACAGTGGAGCAGAAGGAATGATCATCCATGAGCAATTTGTAAACCAACATGATCTCCACCTCCACCACTTACAAAAACCCCTACCAGCACAGAATGTAGACGGCACCACAAACACTAATGATTTAATCAGATATAGTACCATCCAATGACTACGAATCAAAGCTGATTGGGAGGTACACATGACGAACAAGCAGAATTCCTTGTTACCAACATAGGAGACCATGATATTATCCTAGGTACAGATTGGCTACGACACCATAACCCAGATATCACTGGACCAACGACACTATCACATTACAAAACTGCCTGGCGACATGTGTAATGACACAACCCTCCATACAGTCCCATCAACCCACAGTACCACGCGGAGGATCGATAAAAGCCCTCACAATCCCAGAAGATGAAGAACCATCATTCAAAACATAGCAGCGCTAATATTTCGAGACACTCTGAACAAGGAGAACCCCTTGTCAACCAACACATTCATAATGCCTTCCAGTACCACCCATTACGATCCAGGCAAAGAGTACAACTTCTACCAAGTTGGCAAAGGACAATCAGTCAACACAACCCCTAGACAAACTAATCCCGACTGACTTTAAGATTTGGCAGAGTATATTGACGAACAAGCCTCCCAACGTCTCCCTGCTCATGCACCATGGGATCATGCCATCAACCTTAAACCAGAAGCCTCGCGTAGGGACTGTGGCATCTATAGACTCACCCCAAAGGAATTAATAGCCTTGAAGGAGTATTTAGATGAACATCTCAAAAGGGGGACTATCCGCCCTTCAAAAGCACCAATAGCTAGCCCATTCTTCTTTGTGGAAAAGAAAGGAGGTACCCTTCACCCAGTACAAGACTATCGAGGACTTAACCCGCTACCATCAAAGATGCCTACCCCCTACCATTAATCCCAGACCTTATTGACAAATTATAAGGGCACAGTACTTCACAAAGTTCGACATACGATGGGGAT